>JALPQI010014527.1:0-22987 GCA_025490895.1 Thaumatotibia leucotreta | reverse complement strand
GTCTAAGTTTTACATGCTAAGCGCAAGTCGTGTTACAAAGCTGCAATTTTGGTATATTATATAGGTAGGCCCCATAGGAATGTAAGAAAATGCATATTACCACAGAATACATATTAGTACAAGTACAGAAACCCATCTACAAAAATACTCGTTTAAAGAAAAAATTACTCTTGCTACGATACTAATAAGTTCAAATTCCCACCGCGCAGCGCTAAATGTCACGAAGAAGTGCGCTCGCTTTCTATCGCGTAACTCGACCCTTTTCTGAAAAACAAGGTGCTAAGGATGCTTACTTTAAAAAAATGATATAGTCTTAATATTTAACCACTACCTTTTTATATTGTTTTATTTTAATTGTTCATTGTTATAGTAAATTCTCTGACAGCGGTCGAATTAGTACTTAGTAATTTGACGAACAACATTCACGAGTGCGCGACGCGCTTGCCGTGAGGCCCTACTGATGTACTCCTCGGGGTGGCACTGACAGTTCGAGCCGAACGTGCTAGTTGGACAGGCCTGATATTACAAAAAAAAAAGAATGTCGGCATGGGGGCGTAAAATAAAAAAAATCGCACTTTTTTTAGTTTCTGCGTTTAAATAAAAAAAAACTATATCTTTTTGATGCTAATTACTATAAAACTCTGAAAGACTATTAAATTTTAAAAGATTTGACCTACTTTGCATCACCGTAAGTTATGCCGACTGTGAGATACGACATTTCAAAAAGTGCCCTTCCGTTAATCCTAACCAATTTGTCAACATAGTCAGTTTTCTGTTCAATTTATATCCTACATTAATCTTACATTAGTCGCGAGAAATCAGTCTAACTAATTAGTCGATTACAAAATTTAGTTGTCCAAAATCAATCGGCAACTAATTTAGTTGCAACTAAATTAGTTGCAACTACATTTAGTTGCAACTAAATTAGTCGAACTCTATACAACTAAAATTGATCAATCGTGGTTTTCAATCGTTAGTTGTAATTAATTCTGTTAATTTTAATTGTTAATTGTTAGTCGATTACATTTTGCCCATCTCTGATTATAGCCAATATATTGATTTAAACTTTCACGATTATCACTTATATTTTTTTTTTTTATGTTGGCACAACAAAGTGGCTCCACTCCACCTGATCGTAAGTGAAAAGTAGAGCCCAAATCGCGGCGGCAACGAACAGGAGACAAACAGTAACCTGTTAGTTGCCACCGCCTTGCTGGCCCGCTAGATGCTTCTTCACGCTTCGTTTAAAGACAAACGGGTCTTAATCGCGTAAACTTACGTTTAATTATATCCTGACGTTTCGGGCATGACGTTACACCCGTGGTCGCAGGCAGACTGGCGAGAAAATGTATCAACGCCTTCGAGCTGCGCGGGTTTTTCGAACTACCCGGACTTGATCTTGATTATTGACTTCTAGGCTAGGGTGTATGTTACTTATTTTGACATGTGCCGTCAGCAGCCGTCAGTCGCCCGAGATCTTATTTTTAAGGTTCTCTCACACTTATCATTACAATTATTATCTATGAAAATGAAAAAAAAATTTTTTTTTCGAAATTAACACCTTCGCAGACACTAAACGCCTGTAGGCGTAATCTTATTGTTTCTTCTATTGTGTCTAGAGTAGTGTCCGCGAAGGTGTTAACAAAAGCCGATATACCAGGCAACTTCAATTAATGTTCTAAAAGTAACCTGTCCAATTGAAATCAATAAAAACATGGCGTATAGTGTTCGTCTACAGGTTGCGATATAGGATTTCCTTTTAACCCAGCCTTTTGAAGGAAAAAAACCCGGTCCATATATTGCAGTTTCCTCGGTCCTCACGAAATAACTCACTGTCAGGATTGGCACGTTAATCTTGGTGGCCAATGTTTGACGAATGTTGGGCCAGTGCCAGATAGCTGGGACCTTAACGAAATAATAAAACTAAATGTGAAACATTACCAAAAAAGGTTGATTATCTCTGAAACCAAGCCGAATCCAGAAAATTTTATGTAACATCAAAGACTCTAAATATGGTCAGGACTTGAGCATTAAAATCTTTTGGAATGCTCGCGAGCATTCTGTATGTGCCATACCTACTTAAACAAATGTGTTTATTTCTTTAGTGTCCATTTTCTTGCTTTCTTATCTCATGAGTCTCATGACACATTGATCCCAGAGGAAACATACATATTTCTTTTTTGTAGAGAATTTTATGTAGATTACTTATATACTAGAACGTTTTTTGCTACAAGCCACGGTTTACGAGTTATTTACGAAAAATTTAAAATAAGGACCTTTACACCCCTCTCCCCCCGTTAGCTCTACCCCTAACCACCAGTACTTTTAGTACGTGGTTTAAAACACCATTCCCTACAACTATGCCAAAATTCGCTTATACACGAGTTATTTCCCCCGATAGGCAACTTTTGGTCTTCGTTAGGTGGGCTATAAATTGTTTTTTGATTAATATTATGCCAGCCTCCGTAGCCAAGTTGGTGGTCTTGTGATGTGCGTACTAAGGGACGATATAATTTGTACAATAGATAGATACCTATAGATACTTAAATACATAGACAGCCATGACCAAGAAACAAATATTTGTGATGAATAAATGCACAAGTAAATCGCCGGGATTCGAAAACCTCCAGTTTCGTAGGCAGGGTCACTACCAACTAGGCCACGGGGGCTGACAAAAACTTCGTCTTAAATAGTGGACGGGCTTTACTTATATAAATAGGAAAAAGCTAATTTCTAGTTAAATACTAACGGCCAATGTTGCGGACATACAGACGGATAGACGAATAGACGGACATGGCCAAACTAAAAAGGTTCCTAATTTATTACGGAACCCTAAAAAGCAATTTCTACCAGTAGCCGTACCAAGACTTTGCAAGTATCAGTAACGTTAGGTTTTACTCGATACGTAAAGCAAGCCATCGTGCTCGCTCCAATATGTCAGTACGAGCGCGATATAATGCATTACGTATCGAGTAAAACCTGAAGTATCCTTTACTTTCCAACACTGAAAAAAATGCTAACTTCGATTTATCAGATTTTGCGTAATTCTAACTGGAAATTAAGGTTGAATTCGGTCCCATCACATTTAATTTTTTATTTTACCAAATTTTTTATGTTGGCATTGTACTAATTTAATTTGGTTTTTTGTTATTTACACCAGTTGTTTAGCAAAATGTAGTTCCTTGTTGATTTTACCAGAACACTGGTATCAACTACAACCTCTTTAGTTTTGTAAATTTGATAGCAAGGATTTGTTACATATATCAAAGTTTCCTCGTAATATAGCCAACCTAAGTCACTTTGGTAATTTTTTTTTCAGTGAAGTCATAGTACGCCTACGGGGCTTTTTACGCCTCAATCAGCTTCAATAGGCCAAACGTCCACAGGGCATTAATGTTCTCAGTGTGTAGTGTATGATAATCAGCAAATTATCAATATTGTGCGAAGGGCGCTTTAGCTATGAATTGGCTTCGCTTGTGCACTTAACTAATTGGAGCCCTAGGCTAGGCTATTCTAGAACCTTGTCGAAATTACAAGTCATTATCATCATCATCATATCAGCCGAAAGACGTCCACTGCTGAACACTTCCTGAAAGGCCTAGGATTCCATTTGGTGGATGCTATTTTAATGGTCTAATGTATGGTCACATACATTAGACCATTAAAATAGCATCCATGCTTGTCTGCTGTTTGACCATGAGTGTAGTGCAGGGTACTATTTTCTTTCATTGAAGAAAGAGAGGAGTATACGCGCTGGCAAATACATAACATGTAACACATATTAAACTGTTGACCGCTCGGCTGCTCAAAGTCAAAATCAAGTATGTCTATTTTAGCAAATTTTACAGGAGAGCAAAAAAACGTAATTTGTCATTTTCATCGACAAATAAACTGAAAATTTATTCAAATTTATTGTCATGGCGTTTAACACTATAATGTAAATTTTTTGATGATTTTTATTTTTATTGCTCAGTTTAATCACAAATAATAAGAAATGTTTTCAGCTTTGTCGTACACCCATATTTTGGGAACAACCGTCAACGTAAAAACAAGCAAGTCTGACATGCTTGATTTTAGGTTTGTTGCATTGTACCAAAATGTAGGGGAAAATGAGTCCGTTACGTCTTTTTGCTTTTGTTATTATAAAACGTATTTTGTCGAATTCTCTAAAACAACTAGATCGAATATGTTCAAAATCATGTTGCGAGTAGATTGCATTATGTCCCATATTTCTGATATTTTTTCACATTTTTTAGACCTGCCGATAAAAAATTAAGGGGTGGAGACACATTTTTTTAGACTTTCTGGACTATTATTTCGGAAAGTATTCCACTAATCAAATTATTGGTAAAGAAACCATAAACTTATTTTTAAAAACTTATCAAATGATGAATTACAAATTAAAATTTGGATAAAAAATGTTTTTTGACATTTAGGTACATGTATGGGATGCCCCCCCTTAAAAAATATTATTTAGCAATTTATATTCAAAACTCAGTAGCAACACACAATATATACCTTGAGCTGAAATTTCATAAACGTACGCTAAACAGTTACAACAGAAACCGTTGTGACATACAGACGGACACACAGGCAGGACGCAAATGACTTCCGCTTTTGCCACTTTGGCTATCAAAAACAATTTGAATTTCAAGTATCTCATTTAGAGATACTGCTTTCCAGCTTGGATCTGGACCAAATGCTTGGTTTTAGCGTAGATGTTGAGGGAAATTCGACAAAGCTGAAAACATTTCTTGTCTATAACTTCAAAAATAAGGGGTATAGAAGAAAATTTTTGATGCAGAAAAATGCGTTTTCGGTTCCTTTTTCAAAATATGCAAAAAAACAAAAATTGAAAAAAAATGGACATACTTGACTTCAACTTTGGGCAGCCGCGCTGTTTTTTGATGTTTTAGACAATATCGATCTCGTCGAAGTCTGATAAATAATTTAAGGCGAAGATCTCATTTGGTTTTCATATTATTTATAAACATTTGGTCCATCCAAATGCAAGCTCTGATCTGCGTGGTGAAATTGATGATGAAACTGTCGCGTGTAGTGATTAAATACACGTGAGTTTATCTTATCTTATTAATGGGGCCCTTACGGATACACTTCGACCCATTGGGATCTTTTGTTTGAGTTTAACTGTTTAATTATATTTGTATCATAGATGTAAGAAACATGAGGCGGAGGAGTTTTAAGTGAAAATTTGCATATTATATTCAATTCAAACATGGACAACGTCGGACGGAACCAAACAACGGGGTTCAGTTCCAAGTTTCCATAAAATTATGTTCATTTAAATAATTTCACAATACCAGGAAACAATATTGTTATACCGCTTTCCATTTAGGTTATTTGGAAGCATAGCATAATGGGTTCAGATATTATTTTACTCTACACCTTGACCAAAAGTACGAGAACAGACGAACAAGTTAATCAAAATGTAAATTTTCTAACCCTCTTATTCGTGTAATTCACAACACTGCCTTAACACGTGAGACGGCGTGATCAATAACTATACTCTGTATGGTTAGGTATTTAAAAAAAGGTAAACAATATTGCAGTATCTTTTTATTGAAAAATGCATTTAAAAATTCAAACTAGGTACTTAATAAATCAAAACAATGTAAATCACTGTATTTCCTTGTTATATTATTTATATATTTGCTAAAACTTATTTTCTACTCGTAGTTTTCAATAATAAGATACTGCAAGATTGTTTACCTTTTTTTAAATACCTAACCAAACAGAGTATAAATTATCTATCTACAAACAAGGGATATATAACGGATATATGTTACTACACAACACAATCTACGTGGCACAAAATTTAATAACTTTATTGCTGCAAAGTAGGTACCTAAGAGAATGCATTACCTATTATTAATTATAATAATGATATATTATATTTTTTCCTTATTTAGATATATTTCCTAAACTATACACTACGAGAAAATAAACTGTATTATACCTATCTCGGTAGTTATCCTATCATGTTGTACAAATAAATACAAAAGTTCTTAAAATACTTACCGCACTAGAGTGTCCAACTTCACCTTATCACCCGGGACAAAAACACTAGGGTAACCTTCTTCACAGCTATTAAACGGACGTTTCCTCATTGGTTAAAAGCCCTCGTCCCGCGGACCCTGATTTCTTACTTAGTCCTGTTTTTTGTCAGAACGGTTAAAGGTTATTTGAGACAATATTGGCGGATTGGGAAAGAATGTCTCTTTTATAGAGTGAAGTCTTTCAGAGCCGGGGCGAAATTGAATTACTTATCTTACTTTAAAAGAGTGTCCTATTTTTAGTAATATTAAAGAACTCTGGGCGGGAAATTTCTCGCCGTTTACCGCTTTGACGTTTTAGTTTTTGCGGTCCACTTTTTGGCTTATAAACATTTTAAAGCATTTTAAAGTAAAAAAAAAAAATAAAATTATTTAATGGTTTACTGCTGGACAAACGCTTTTTGACAACATTTTTTTTATACGTGACAATCTCGGAATTGAACACATTTTTCATGCATAAAGAGTGATAGTACATAATTCTGAATAAAATTAGACCGAATGGTTTAAATAAAATATGGAAGACATGAATATATATATATACGCTTGTAGGGACACATGTATTGGCAAGAATGCTGACATCACACTCTCGTCCCAACGAGTCTTTGTTGCTTATTTGATATCAGTTTTAAAATTAATCAGAAGGTCAAACGTTCGAAATTACCTTCTGATTAATTTAAAGAGTCATAGCAAAAAACCGTGCAGATTCCGGTACCTATCTAGTAACTTTTACTTTTCACAAACAACACGCTTTTTTTTTAAACTATATCATTTACAAATACAGCCATACAATTTCATTATAGCCAGAAAACATCCAGGCTTATAATAACGCCGATCCGACCTCTGATTATCCAATATTAGGTTAACAATATCCGCCTAACATTTATTAGACGCCAACTGTTTGGATTCCATTTCCTCGTGCACTATAAAAATAAGATTTTCCTTCTATTTCCTTTCTGTTAGTTCGTTCACGATCGCGTCACAGATTATTGCATTTGACATGTGAAATGTATGTGCTTTTAAAATGGCTTTCGTTTTATATTTTCCTTGATTCATTAGTTCTGTGTACATTGTACTGTACATAGCTCTGTACATTACAACGTACAACGTTAGGTAGTTAATTAAATTGAACATGAACATGGATGGGAAAAATATACGAGTATCATTTCAAATCTTTTTCCTTATTTGCCATGTTCCAAATAGTAACTATTTCGTGTTTACTCGTATGTACCTACCCTAGAGCCATTATTGAATTGGTCAGGATTTAATGAATATAAACTATCGCGAGGTTACCAGATTCCTATTCATTTTTGTTATCAAAAAAGGAATGTTTCATACAAACATTTTTGGGTAGTTTTGGGAAATGTGGTGGAACTGATAGCTTAGCCAAGTTGCCAATCACTAACGCTTAGTAGCGTATCGTAGTTTTCCCTCTCTGTCACTCTTTCTTATTAGTTCGACAAAGACAGTTAGCTGCCTTTCGTTTACGATTGACGATTAAGCGTTAGTGATTAGCAACTTGTCTAAGCACCCTGGTGGATCTTGCTCATCATCATTGACTCTACCAGCCTACCAATTTTTAGCAATATAGAAGACGTAATCCAAATGTAGTAACTTTTTGAGAATTACTTTATCGTCAACTATTGGTTGAAATCGCAGCGTTAGGCTTTAGACTATTGCGATCAACCCAAGCAAACACGTGCGTGTCGTGCGTCTAACGCACAAAACAATCGCGTAAGTAATAAATTTATTGCCGTACCAAAATATATATTATTATACTATTTTGTATTGGGAATATCAAAAGTGGCGTAATCTAAGTGTTATTTTATTAAGTACATCCCGAAATTAAAAACCCAGACTTGTATTTCGTCGGGGATAGCATACCGCGTAACTAAAAAATCGAATTTGGGTCAATTTGAGTGTCAATTGTTTGATATTTGAACTCTATCTTTGGTAGAGATACGCGGTATTGCACTATCCCCGACGATTTTAGGCATGATTTTTTTGGATTATTTTTCCATTTAGAATCTTACCTAATTTTACTACTTAGCTTGTCTGTTTTGTTACATTGTAAGAACTTAGATAAAAACGCTCAAAATACAGAAAAGTATGAGGGCATTTTTTCTTCAGCAAATATTGAAAAAATCTTGATTCTGACTAGATATAATGTTCGGAATGCCATTCCTAACCTGAGTATATTTATCTGATACACCAATGTATAAAAATGCCCAGTATGCCAGAACCAGAGTGGAATAAGAAAGGGAAATTATGCAACAACTAGATTAGTTCAATCTTTTTTATTCTCTCATCCGATTTAAAGCAACAGTTTTCGATCAAAAAATCTTACAAATATAGCTTAGGGTGTAGCTTTACGTTTACAATAATGTATAGTAAAAGTAGCTTTAGACCTTTCTTAAACTAACGCGGATAAAAAAAAGTCATGGCTCGTATACTAGCTATGTACTCAGTCCTATTTCACTTACAATAAAATGACACTCACTCAAAAACGTCAGTAAAATCAACAACTACAAAAGTGATATGTTATTAAATAGTGTTAATTATCAAAGTAACTTAAATAACAGGCTTCATAATCTATCTCAACAACAAACTTCGGATAAAATATGCAAAATAAACAATGATGATGGTTCAAAACTTACTTACTAGTTTATAGAGCGGTAAATTCAGTGGAAAAGGTCGAAAGGGTTAAGGGCGCGGGGGTTTCAATCTTATCATCTATATTGGCACCAGGGAGGGACCACGTAGAACTGCCGGCAGCCGTGATCCTGGGTCCCATGTTGTCGTAGGCCGACTTCAAAAAACACGTGCGACTCCGACGAGGCAGTGTTGCTCCTCCACCCAGCAAGTCAGGGTACTCATCGTTGTGGCCAGATACCTGCACGGATATGAAAATATTCCCATACGGGGCGGGCAACGCGAACTCTGCTGGCGGAGGCGGGAACGAACCAGGCGGACCTTCTATAGTTATCTGAACCGGCTCTAGACACCTCTGTGTGTCCTCGCTTTCCATCGACATAGACCTGTCTAGCATCTCAAAGCCGTATGATGAGCCTCCTCCGCTGGTTCGGTCGCAGCTGACGGCCAGAGACGTGTCGAGAAGCTTCTTCTCTTGGTCGGTGAAACTTCTACTCGGCGGCATCCTGTGGCGCTTGGTGTTCCAGCACACGCAAGCTGCTACGACGCCTAAAGCCATCATGCCTACCATGGACCCGGCGACCATGAAGAGCGTGGAGTAGTCTGGAGCGACACGGGCAGTCGCCGTCCGCGCCTTGGGTAATACTAAGGTCAGGTAAGCAGTGGCTTCCCCGGCCGAACTTTTCGCACTACATTTCCACTCACCGGACAGTTCACTGGTCACATTAGTTATGGTCACGTTGACCCACTGTGCACTTTTGTTTATGATATCGTCACTAAACTCATTAAAATAGTTACTTTGATATCTATTTATAACAATCTCACTATGATTTATCGTGTCATTTTGGACTTCTGTGTCATGTAAGTACCATGCTACTGTGGGTTCCGGATCACCACGAGTGAAGCATCCAAATCGTATATCGGCACCAGACTCTGTTCTAATAACTCTTGGACTCGACGCCGCCATTGGCGGACAAACCATTTCTTCTCCTTTGATTGAACGCCATGACACTTGCGATGCATTCTCTGGCCCGCTACAAATAACTTCTTCGTTTCCAAGATTACTATTCAGAAACCATTCGTGAAACCGTCTTAATCTACAATCACAATACCAAGGATTCTCTGAGAGCGTTAAAGTTTTCAGTACGGGAAGGTTGAAGGTATTTTCTTGTACATAAGTCAGTAAGTTTTGATGCACATGTACAGTTTCTAACGCTCGCAAATTCACCAAAGCAAACTGGTGTATGCTACGCAAGCGACATCTCGAAAGTTCTAGTTTCTTCAAATGTTGCAGCGGCGGAAACTGCTCCGCAATTAGCGAGCTCAAAGGGTTGTCGTTAAGCACCAGAAGTCTCAAGCGGACGTTTCCCCGGAACGTGTCAGGTGACAATTGTAACAATTCGTTTTGAGACAAGTCTAGTTCCACTAAAATGCGGAGTTCTCGAAAAGCGTTCGGGCTCACGGACCGGAGGTTTGTCGAACTGAGATTCAACCGTTGCAAGTTTAACAATTCTATGCGCGCAAAAGCGTCCTGTTCGAGCAGTTTTAATGGGTTTCCATGAAGATCGAGAACTTGGATGTCGGCTGCCAGATGTGGTATTTTCTCGAGACCGGCGGATATGCAAGAAGCTGTCTTCTTCCCTGAAGACCATTTGCAGTGGCACTGCGCTATATAAGCGCAGTTTAGCCAGTCGCTTCCGGCTTGGTTTACGAGCACAAGAATCCAGAACCCCTGCCATAATGCTCGAATGCCCATTTCATAGCAGATCCTTTTGACGTTTACCTGAAACAAAACGTAAGCTTTTAGTGAGGGTGCTCGATCAAGGATGCAAGTACAGGGCAGTAATTGGCCTTCGGTTTGAGGCCCTTTGCGCACGGGGGGTTTCAAAGGCCCTTGATTATATACGGTAATTAATAGTAGCCCACCGTGGCGTATCGCACTGACCTATCTTTGCGGTACGTGACTAATGAAGATCTGACATGAGATAGGACCTTGTGTAATTATGATTGACAACAAAGGAGTCGAGACGTCTGTTTCAAATACGGCTCAAAGGGTTTCGAGGTTCGTTGTGACGTCACTCTAATTAGTTGCCTGTTTGTATTCGAATAATTCGATAGGGTTTTGCGTTTCGGGACCGGGGATATATTTACTCTGTAATGAAATTATGCCGGGCCGAACATATGCGCTGTAGTGTGAAATAATATATTCGCAACTATTTAAAATAAACATATCCTCGTGTTATTGTTTGCTTAGTTGATAAACTCTCCGGTAGTAATTTCAGTACAGACTGGTTTTGAATTAATTAATATGAGAACCCTTAATTTTAAATAAAATTAAACTCATTAGTTCACTCACGATACAAATTTGTTCATTCGTACGGGTAAGCACTTAAATAAATAAAAGAAAAATGTACTGCTTTAAATTTAAATGTATTTCTAAATTAAAGCAAAGTATCATTAATGCTTTTTCTTTTTACCGAAATATATCCCAGGTTAAATTACCCGCAGTAATTTAATAAAACGACTGCGATTTTAAAACACTCTTTTTTAAAACTAAACCCAAATTAGGTTAGACCTGATCTTTTCATCTTTTGATTAAAATAAAGAAAGTTTTCTTAAAAGCTATCTCTAAATAATCTTATTCGTGACTTTTTGCTTAAAATTAATAAACCTTGAAGACGTAGAAAAAACTAAAATTTAGAAAAAAACTTTAATACACTCGCAGTCAATAAATACGAGCTTGACTTTGTTCATAGAAAATACTAGAAAATGTAGATTTTTTTGGTACAAGTGGAATAGTTTTAACATCAGATTGTATTGGAATATTCCTGTAATTTTCAACCAGTCTAAGAAATACGTAACTTTATCCTCAGATGACTCCGCAGATATAAAAATAACAATTCATGATTAAAAAGCTCTTATTACCATACATTATAGGTGATTTTTAAACGTTCTACATTTTCGTCTCTACAAAACAATCTAACAACAATTTTAAGATTTTCATTTAATGGTAAATTCACGGACATGTCAATACAAGTAAATTTAAAAAAAGGTCCTATTATCCTGTAAGCTTTTAAAAAAATATTTCAATTTAACATGTTTGCAGTATTTTCTCTGAAATATTCCACCTGGTCCGATATTTTATTCAGATTTTTCAGGTATCAAATTGTTATGCGGATTGATGTTCGTAACTATACTCGCAGCATTTTTTCAGTAGTCGTACCATGAGTTAGCAAGTAACATTTCCGTTAACGTTTAGGTAAGCGTTACATACGAGTAAACTAGTGCACCACACTAGTTCCAGTTCATCAGTGATAAACTGCTTTACCTAGTAAAGGCTGTCGTAAACCTTACTTGTCAACTCATTATTATTATTATCTTTATTGGAGAAACAACAGAAGTAGTGACATTAAAGGTGTAAAATTTGGTGTACACTTACTTCCTTTAACGCTCTCACTAAGAGGTTGTAAGGCAGATACAGTAATGCTATGGTAAACTAATCTAAACTTGCATACTTTGCAGCTAAACAATCAATAAAATGTTTATACAAAATATATTATTGTCTCAGTTAATTTACGTTGTCTCAGCTAGGATAATAAGTATTTGTTTCCGGAGAATTGGTCTGCTTGTATTATACATGTCTAGGGTCGTAAACAGTTTATTGTAAGAGTCATGGTACGACTACTGTTGTTTTTTTACTATAGTTTTACGTGCGTATACAGGTTGATTCTTGTTTATAAGCAGAAGTGAACAGGGTGCTAAGGATGGTCATGCTGAGTACTTTTCACTACGGAATACTCCTAATTATGATTTAATTGATATTCAAGTGTCAACTAACTCATAATTAAGACTTTTTTTTCGCCATTTCTTGCATGGTTGTCCCCATAGTGAAAGTTGGTTAGCGTGACCGCCCTTAGTACCCTGTGCACTTCTGCTTATGGCACTATCTTACCGTGAGCTACTAAGTTATTAACTATCGGCTATAAACACGAACAGAAGATACGGACTCCCGTGTAAATAAAAGAGACACGGCGATACTCGCTATCAGCGATCACCGCCAGGTATCGCCGTGTCTCTTTTATTTTGATCGTGTTTGTAGCCCATAGTTTATAGCTTGGTAGGTCACGAACCGTGCCTAAGACCCAAGAACCACCCAGAATATTTTATTTAAATACAAATAATACAATGCACAGAGCACCGTGGCAGCTCCGATATTATTATATTTGATGATTGTCGGTAGGTCGTAATAATAAATAATATTGGTAAGAACGTGAATAAACAGTTAGTCTTGATCTGAGCATGTAGTTTCATTGACGCGTCCCGATACCTTTACATGGCGCAGCTGGTAGGACGACTATACATGTTCATGCATTAACATATTATTATATACTCTGTGCGAAAAGTAAAGGCATTACCAGCAAGTTACTCCCTTAGATCTCAAATGCCATCACATCCTGAACAAGCTACATTATACGTGGTGTTGGGTAACGCCAGTTAAGATTAATGGGGGTGGTTGACCTGGGGTAATTTATGCTGGAATATTATTAACTGTCCACCAACGAGATTAGTTTACGTGTTGAAATTGAGTGCGACGTGCTGCGCTAGTATCATAGAGTACTTCCTGTAGACCAGTTTCTACGAAAATTAATTTTGGAATTTAAATATTTAGCGAAACGATAGTGTCTTACGTAATTTAAGTAAATAATTGCTCGACATGTATCCTGTATGTACCCTTTACCTGTAACCCGTTTCGAACATTTTACAGGGTTCTTGGTCTGCGAGCGACTGACAAACCGTTATATGTATTCTATGTGGCCCACGGACCACGAACCCTGTAAGTGTTCGAAACGTCAGAATGAAGTAAAATTTCGTTAATATACGCGATATAAGCCGTTTTAAATAGTTTTATTTCTTAATTATAACAACTATGTAAATCTGCCTTTACCTTTCTAAAAATATTTCGTGATTTAAAATAATAGGCAAAATACTTGTGACAATGAACTAGAACTACAGTAGATATTTTGTGTTATAAGCAACTGAAATTGAAACAGATAGATACTTTTGTTCATGTCATGTACATAAATATAATACAAACGAGTTAGGTATTATGAGATGAATTTGCCTGTTTATGTTTTTTGTATTAGTTAATCCTACAAAGAATACCCATAGTTGTAAGATGGATTTACGTATCCTATATAATTATTTGTTTGCCACTTAATGTTCGGCAGAGCTAAAAGACAATCACGATAAGATATCCGTTATGTTATAACTTTATAGGTATTCTATATATTGAGAGTTACCCAGTGAAACACGATAAGTGGAGTAAACCGTTTTTTTTAATAAAAACTATAATTATGACGCTTACGTGAGGTTGACATGAAATTTCTCTCGTCTTATCAGGTTCAACCCCGCAACCCTCGGTATTAGTAATTTACAACAACAATACCATGCGTTCCAATCGTTTGCCCTACTATAAAACAGTATGCTCCATCTATAAGTAAGTGATCTCTGGCTAGTGCAAATAAATCCCGCTTAAAACGGTTAAAACTTAAACCTAATTGTGTGTCTAGACCGCCTAATTTACCTTCATTAACTACGTAGTTAATTAAGCTGATTGTCAGAACTTCTGCCGCCGTTTATCACTACTAACTTCATTTTATTGTTCTCTCTTTAACAAATAAATTTTCATTAAGTGTCCTATCTGTGTATTTCTAATGAAATAGTGCCCTCCTTTTAACTAACTTTTATTATTATGAAATATTGCTGTAATTATTTAAAATTAATACTAATTATAAATAATAACTATTGGATATCATAATACCAAAGAAAAAACGACCAAAATCACCAACTTCCGAGGTGGGAATCGAACCCACAACCACATGCTCAGCTTTCATGGCCGATGCCCGCACCGCTCGGCCACTTGGTCTTAGCAACCATCAGTCAATTTTCTCGGTTATACGCATATGCAACCCCTTACAAGGCTTTGATCATACTCTAAGGGCAAGCAATACATGCCTTCAGCTCCTATTAGTAAAACTTTACAGTTTTCTAGAATAGCTAGAGAGGGCCCCAATTTCACCACATTGACAAGTCCTACAATTGTAAATTTACTGTTTCTCCAATCTGGGCGTCTATAGGCTACAGCTACCGTTTACCATCGGAAGGGCCGTGCGTTTGTTTACCACCAACATAAAATGTAGTGCTAGAACTTTAATAAATCGGCAGTAATTAACTAGTTTTTTGCGAAGCAAAATTACAATTGTCACAAAAATCATGACAATTGTAGCGAAATTCCGACATATGCCGAATCTCATGTCAAGATTGAATGAGAATTGTACTAAACCTTGCGACAATTGTCACGGGCTTCGGAAAATAAAAAGTAGTTTATTAACGATTTAGTAACGTTATCAGTAATAATTTTATGTTGGTGGCAAACAAGCACATGGACCGCCCGATAGTAAGCGGTAGCCGTAGCCTACGGAGGTCTGTGACGTCAGTAACAGTGATATTTTACAATTGTCAGACTTGTAATTATGGTGAAATAGGCCACTGGTGGTTTAAAATGAATACTATTACTTTTTTACATGCATGCTAACATTTATCCCATGTCATTGATATGACATGTTACGTTATACACATTAACATTACTTATGCAGAATATTGAATGCTACTTAAATGACAACGCTATGCCAATTTGAAGTATATTAGTATACATGTAAAACTAAAGACCGAAAAGCTGGCGACTTCCTCGTACAACGCATTATTATTGCGATACAGCATTGCAGCTGGCGCATTGCACATTTTAATAAGATGTATTATTATACTGTTTTTAAAAAATAAGTCGACCTGAGTTTCTTACTGGTTCTTCTCAGGAACGGCGTAGGGTTTGAACCAGTAGTAGATTTTTTTCTCTCATGTCAGACGATTCGAAAGTGCTTATTAATAAGCTTACTTGAATAAAGAATAGTTTGACTTTGACTTTGACTTTGAGCGAGGAAATGCCGCCAGCAACCTCGGTACAATGCCACAAGGGCCAATCTTAGATATAGGTTAGGTAAGTTAGATTCAATAGAACTAAATAACCCTTACATGCATAGTGATGTATATATGTATCATGTATTCTTGACTATTGGTAGCACGTCAGAATTCAAATTTGAATAAATATTTGTCAAGTTCATGGAATTAAGGGAAATTTGTGTAAAATGTATGTACATATTATACATATGTACAAGATGGTCCGATGATATCTGCCGAACGGTAATGTCCTGGCCACGACATTGGTCTAAGGCGACCGGCTTAGCGGAAAACCATTATACGTGCGACCTCTCGCTCCCGTATCGGCATCTCGTTCAAACTTATAGATTCGCTCGCCGCTGGTCGCCTTAGACCAATGTCGTGGCCAGGACATAACAAATCAGTGGATGCGTATAGCACAGGACCGAGGAAAGTGGCGTAAAAAAGAAGAAGCCTATACCCAGCAGTGGATACTTGGGTAAACACAGACTGAATAAATCAACTTTTATAGATGAGTGAATCAACTTTTTTCTGTCTATTATTGTCATGATTACGGTTGCCTGAGTCACGCTGGTTTTATTATGCTACTTAAATTATGCAAGCATGCATGTAATGCATGTTTGTAGGTGGCCCATTAAGAAGAGGCCTTATTAACACCAGAAAAATATACGTATGCATAGTTTAAGTGGCACAATTTTGCATAAAATCAGCATGATTCAGGCGACCTTAACCATGGCAATTACAGACAGAAAAAAGTTGATTCACTCAGATATAAAATGTACAGTTTTTTAAATAAAGACGGTTACCTAGGCAAGTTGAAGTAAGTATGCTAATTAATATACGGGGAACCATTTCACAAAATTAGTACATGAATTATTGAATTCCTTAACTTTAGGTATTTCCACCGAAAATACGATAGGATTTGCTGATTGATGGTAGGACCTCGTGCAGGGTCCGCCCGGGTAGCTAACACCGTCTTACCCGTTAACCTGCCGCTAAATAGTACTGTGTTCCGGTTGGGAGGTAAGATAGCTGGTGTAATTACCGGCTTAGAGGCAATCCATGTAAGTCCTCAGGTTAGGCAGCGCATAGGCGATTTTTTGGTGACTATGTCCACGGGCCTCAGTTCCCGCTTTCCATCAGGTGGGCTGACAGCTCAGTTCTGTTGTCTACCATCGTCACATAAAAAAACGATAACCTAAATCTGACAATGACCCATTAACAGCACTCAAAGTCGTAATAATATATACATTTACTCCTCCAGCCTTTATTTAATGAGACATGTTTGATCAATATCGTTAAATATGCTTAGTTAGCTTAATTAATACTGATAACGAGAAGGCATCGCGGCAATCTAATTAGTCGTCTGCCTTATTTATATCGATGAAATATATGATGACGTAAGTACATCATCCTTATGTTACTTTCAACAGGTAAAAATAATTAACGTCAAATGTGATTTAAAGTAGGTAGGTACTACATAAACGATACTTGCCAGCCGTGTCTCTTTTATTTACACGGGAGTGCGTTTTTTTTGTTTATAGCTCATACTATAGTTCATAGCGTATTAGCTCGTGGTGAGACCAGTGCCTTGGGAAGGTAAGACTTATTAGACAAAAAGTTGTATGGCACATTCCTGAGGCTAAAAAAGAAAAAAAAATCAGTTTTAAGTTAAATTTGCAAAAAAAAGTTTTTTTATTTTTGATATCAAAACGAATTCACGTCATAAAAAAGTAATTTAAAAATAAAACTATCGGGCTATGCACTTTTATGATTTTTTTACTTATGCTAGGTAATTGAAGATTTTATTTATCCGTTTGTTGTCTACCAATTGAGTGTGACAACACTAAGACAACACAATAACAAAATCGTTTTTTAACATGCGTGTATCATTTCGTAACGATCAAAGACGGTATAAAAAAATAGGTTTACTCTTAAAATACACGAAATCCGGCAAACTTCATACGACAATTTTAACTTTAAATATAGTCAGAAATCCGCTGATACTTTTTTCCTTTCCTCGTGGGCTCTATACTCGTATACATAAAAGTAAAATAATAAACAGTTGTAAAAGGAGCGTGTAAAGAACTGTTTCGTAGTTATTACAGAGCCCAACAACCCCTTAAGCCCGAAAAGCATGCTACAGCTTTTTTCGATTCATTAGTCTTTATTAAAGCTTCTTTGGAAAATCGAGCTAAATTAAATCAGGCACAACAGCACTGCGCCTGGCAGAACGCCAAGTGACCTGGCACGTATGTATATTAAAACGTCCGAATTTCATACTAGCTTGTAAGCACATAAGCTTTTCTGGAATTGGAGATGTCGCGTTCGCATTAATATTGTTTTAGAGCCATTGCATTGGCTTCCTATAGGTACGTGAGTGGAATGCCTCACGGCCATTGGTGGAATTTTTGTTGTAAAGGAATTGAGGTGGTGGAACAAATCGAAAGTCGGGTAGAATTACTACGCTTTTAAAATGTACAGCTTAGTTATTTGTGATGGCATAGATCAATAATAATATATTTATTTATTTATTTTTTTTATTTTATATTCCAATAAGTTTCACAGCATAACAGTAAAAACCAAATCACTGTGAACTAAAAATTTACAAAACAAATAATAGGTACTTAAAAACTATTTCAATTTGGGCGACGACGTAACGACGTGGCTCCGTTGCGTTGTCTGATCTGACGTAGGATTCGGCAGATTGCCCCTGAACTGCCGAAACACGACGCCCTTCGGCCAGAAGTCGGCACTCGCGATGGTGTCCTGCAGCGGGCGCGGCACGCGCACCACAAACGAGCTGAAGTGCACGTAGTGGCGCGACCGCAGCTGTAGCACCCTCAGCGAGAAGCCAGTCTTCCGGCGGACATACTCCACTACTTTATCGGGAACGGCGGAGTAATGCAGGCGCGAAACATAGAGCGCCTTACTCGGTGTTGCGACCCGCAAGCCGGAACTAACTGGCTCGGCGGTGCCACATAAAGTTTTCCGAGGCACCCTGCGCGCCTTGCTCTTCTTTTCCACCAGTGTGAATCCCTCCTTATCCACACTGGTGCGGTTGGACTTTTCTTTAATCGCAACCCGTACTGCACTTCCCTCAGAAGGCAATGAGGCTCGGTTGGCTGCGACGGGCCTACCGGCGACGTCAGCGTAGGCACGGTGACGTAAACTTGAAACAGGAGGCGGCAGCACGCGCGGGGGACGCGCGGGCGGCGCAGCGGCGAGTGCAGCACGTGGTACTGTGTCAGCAACAGGCAAACTGACAGACTCGGCATTTATAGCTGGCCGGTCATCGCTCTTGAAATTTGATGCCGTCGACCGAGTCGGAACATTCCGCAGACTATTTACTTCGTCACGTAACTCGGCAATAGTTACTTGGGCGGCTTCAAACTTCAAGATGATCTCAGCTAAACTCGTTTTTAGGGCCACGATATCCTTAAACAAGCAGCACACGTCGATATTATCCGGGATTTGTACGGAAAGGATAGAGGAATCCTTCGCCACAAACTCCGGAATGCGCTCCTGGTTCTCCTTAAGGATTTTGTTGATGTCCATAAGGGTCTTCCTTCCAGTTTCGTCCCCTTTCCGATGAGGTACATACGTGCCAACAACCCCAAGGGATTGGCACAACACCTGCTTCGCTTCGCAGATGTCTTCGACGGTAAAACTCGAGGCTCGCGTACTAAACTCGACAGCAGTTACCGCATCCATCCCTCCCTCCCGCAACACCTTCTCCTTCTGCTGCAGGAAAGCGAGGAAGTCGTTCACGATGGGTTGACTCGGATTAGAAGCACTCATCGCGTCGATTCATAAGCAGCGGCGAGGCCGCACTACTATCGTAAATAATATAATATATTTAATCACTCATCGATGCGTCCACATCGCTTGGCGCATCGCGTGCTGTTATATATGTTGATGACTTTTATGGACACTAAGGCCAAATGCTGCATTATTATGCGTTTATGGAGATTGCAAGATGCGGTCACGTCTTAAACTATAATAAATACATTTCAGAACGTATTCCCATGGTACAAGGAAAAAATAAATAAATATATTTTTGGAATGACTGGTTATTTGATCAAAGATTGATGATGGGCAGCAGCGTCATCATAGTGGACATATTACTGCGATCGCCAATCCGCTTGCCTAGCGTGGCGATTATGGGCATTTACCTCCTAATGCGTCTATACGCATGGTTAATAGGAGAGGCCTACGTCCAGCAGTGGACTATCATAGGCTGATGATGATGTGATGTAGAGTGGGGGATAGAATCAGCCAATACTCGTTTGGTCTAAATGCACCATCACGTAAAACCTAACGTTACCGGTACTTGCAAGGTTGTGGTACGGCTACAAGATGGCTAGGAAGTAAGTCTGCGCTAAACTCACGGCGGCAGCTCATAACATGGTAGACACACAGATGTCATAGGTCGTAAATATTGACATTAGGGTAGTCCTTATTTTTGCAATTTTGCAGGATGTCCGAACCAATAAAGGAGCTCTTTGCCCTGCCGATTGCAACTTTCTATGGGACACCCTCTCATTTTGTTATTTGATAAATAAACCATTATGTCTTTTTTTTCAATTATTATAAACAAACATTAGAGGTTGCTACCGAAGTAATAAAAAACGACTAATGGTTTTGCCTTTCTTGAAATTCGTACTTTGGTAGCGACCCCTAATTTTTGTTTATAACAATTGAAAAAAAAAAACAAATATGGTTTACTTATCAAATAAAAAATGAGAGGGTGTCTCAAAGAAAATTGCAATCGGGAGAGCAAAGAGCTCCTTTATTGGTTCGAACATCCTACAAAATTGCAAAAATAAGGACCACCCTAAAGGACACCGTGGACAAAACTGAATAATCGGGTACTAAATTAGTACGGGCATAGTACTTTTATGTTATGAGTTTTAACTATCTTAAATAAATGATATATCTTGTACTTGAGTTGTTCTGTTGTTTCTCAGAATTGTTCACTTTTACGACATACTTATTCTAACTTCTTAATTAAAACTAGATTGGCTCAGCGTCAACTTTATAACTACTTCATAATAAAAACTAGTTTATTTTATTAGGAAATATAAACAGAATACTGTTACGACTTACGAAGCAAATAAGTAATTTTGAGAACAGACACATCACACATCATCACATCATCAAGCTATGATAGTCCACTGCTGGACGTAGGCATCTCCTATTAACTATGCGTATAGATGCATTAGGAGGTAAATGCCCATAATCGCCACGCTGGGCAAGCGGATTGGCGATCGCAGTAATGTCTCCACTATGATGACGCTGCTCCCCATCATCAATCTTTTATCAAACAAATGGTCAGTGACACTTCAATCCTTTAGTTGGAAAAACTCATTGGTACGAGCCAGGATTTGAACCCACGACCTCCGGATTGAAAGTCAAACGTCTAAACCACTGAGCCACCACTGCTGCTACAACAACAACAAGTCAATCTTATTCGTAGTTAATTTTCCTGTTTCCTTTTACGTACCTAAATTGTTTTTTTTTCTATTTTTAGGTAAAGAAAATCAGTCCAATAACCTTATTTAACCTACAAAACTGTTCAGAGATTACACAAGAACTAATATAATCAGATATGCCGCTTTATTAATATAAATACGGCGTTTCCTTAGTTAGTAACGCTTATGTGACACCTCTGGTGTTGAAAGCGTTCTTAGTTTTAGGTTACTGATTGCCATCAGGGTGAAAAAAGTTGCAAAAAATATTGTACATTTTACATTAACATTTTTGTGTTACCAGGCCTGTCCAACTATACTTGCCGCAAAACTATTTGGCCGCTGAGGGCATACTGCTATCTCTTTCACTCTGACCTGGAACTAACAAGTGTAACGTAGACATCAAGACGCCTTCAGTGGCCAGATTGTTTTGCGGCAGGTATAGCGCGTTCGGTTCGAACTGACAGCCACCCCGGGGAGTACATCAGTAGGGCCTCACGGCAAGCAGTGACGCACGTCGCGCACTCGCGAATGTTGTTCGTCGAATATCTATGTACTAATTCGACTGCTGTCAGAGAATTGATTATAACAATGAACAATAAAAAATAATAAAAAACAACATAAAAAAGTAGTAATGAAATGTTAAGATTTAATCATGTTCAACCTTCTTTTTCAGAAATGGTACGAGTTACGCGATAGAAAGAGAGCGCACTTCTACGTGACATGCGTTGCGCGATAGGAATTTGAACTTAATAGTATCGTAGCAAGATTCATTATTTCTTTAAACGGGTTTTTGGAGATGGTTTTCTGTACTTGTACTAATATGTATTCTATGGTGTTACGTAGTTTGTAAAAGTAACTTTAAATAAAAATGTCATTTGGTTGTAAACAATGTAAACATATCATCACCATTTTTCTTACACTGTATAATCTGTGATTCCACTATCACAGTACGGCGACACGCTTTTCGGCAGAATTGAATCGAAACGATCATTAATTCTAATAAACGTCACGCCTGAGACATGTGCCGTGGGGTTTCCTTTTTACAAAACAAAAACGTCATATAAATACACAAACTTCGCGTACACATAAGCCCTTTTTACATTAACATCCCATTTTGATAGTGTTCACGAAATTGCTATTAAAGTAAAAGGATGGAACTTTATACGAATAAAATGAGACATAGGACGTTTTTAAAGTGGGAAGGAATGGCTAGTGGCAGAATAGTCTGTAATTGGGTCACAGAAACAACGTCAGGCCTAGTTGGTGTAATAAAGATGTGAAAGCCTACCAAAACCTTCGAAATTGTCTTTGAAATCGTTGAGAATTTAATATTTAGGTACTATAAACTATATAGTAAAACAAACTGTTTATAACGCTTAAAGGTCTTCGCACATTATATCAACTATAATGTCATATGTTTTAAGTTTAATTTAAAAAAAATATATTAATGTAGTGTAACATGTTCTAGGGTTAATTAAAAAAATAATAATGTAGTATACGACGAGTGGTCTACGCCTCGTATACTAAAAGTCAACCCCGAAAAGTTCGTCACAAATTGACCACACGTTGTCCACGCGGCGACTATGCGTTTGCGATTGACATGTATCGAGCAACTAGGTATTTGCATTGCCCACTCGTTCACGCCGCGCTGCCCATTAGCGATCATTGGGTGGATCAACCAGTTGACTACTCGAAAGTGAGTAGCGTTGCTGCCGCGTTGGCGTGGAGTTGTTATAATGCGCCAAGCTGTTAAATAGGTCCTTAGGTACATAATCC
>JALPQI010014526.1:0-24905 GCA_025490895.1 Thaumatotibia leucotreta | reverse complement strand
ATGATGATGATGATGATATTGACATGGTAAATTCCGCAATGAGTATTAACTGTACTCAACCAACTTCAAAAATATAAAAATTAGTATTTATATCATGATGAGATGATGATGATCTCAGCCGAAAGACGTCCACTGCTGGACATAGGCCGAAGTTTCCTACAATGACTGTATTTGTATGCCAACTTCATATTATAAAATATAAGCTGAGTGAAGCTCTGGCTAGTTAAAATACCACAATACAAACAGAAGACCACAACATAATTAATGCACACAAAGCTTTCATATCCCATAATACTAAAGTACTTGTATAATGTCATTACAGTGCTGCTTTAAACCCATCTCTGTACCCGCCGTGTCTGACCGCCATTTTGCGAGCTGCGCATCCGAAATTAAAACATAATGTAATAACACTACAGTTTGCTAGGCAAATACACTGAAACCCTATTCTGTTTAAACTCATCGCTCTATATGTGAAATAGGAACGTGCGAAAATGGCCGACACGCCGAAATTTTGTACTTGTCAAGTTATAATGGATGTTATTTTATTAACTTTTTAATAGAGTTTAGGGTTGTCAGCTTGTAATTGCAATACTAGCATTTATGATTTAGTTGTAAAATGAAGGTTCAGTAAACACAATTATAGTACCTAAGGTGGCAAGGCTCCCGTTTAAGTAGGTGCTACATATTCATTTGTAAAAATTAAACTAATGAACTAAATTTCATTGTGCTTTCCCCAATGACGATTCAATGGAGTAATACTTTGTATTTCAGATAAGTAAGAGTATATTTTTTGTTTCTATATTTTGCTGCAATATTCTAAATACCTATGTACTCAAATGCTTTATAACTCCTTCTGGAGTTATGGGTTTAGTCTTGTACAAACACTGTTACGTACAAACATTTTGCGCGTTAAAACCCATTTGTAGCACAGAAGTGAGAAACATTGTAACAACCAAAGCGCTAGTTTTTTGTTTATATTCTAGGTTTTGCTGTGTGTAAAAGCAAACCTTATTCTGAATAATAATAATAACAAACAGATATCTAAGCAAATGTTGATTTACATTTATTGGCTCCAATACAAAAATGTTTACTATATCGATTTAGTTTTTCTGACGATTATATTTTAATACTCATAATTACTTTCTTAGGATTATGATGGCCCCATCACTGATTAATTTAGATTCATCGGCTCTTGGTATATTTTTCGTATCCCGACGACCCCCAAAGCACCATACATCCCCGAGCTGTTTCAAATATATTCGATCTTACAAATTCGTCACATTTTTCGGCTAATTACTTGTAGATTCACAACAATTTATTGCTCACAATCGTTGCGAGTTATAACGGCCCCAGTAGTTATTAATCTACATTCAATCAGAATTTGGTACCTTACTCACGACATTTAAGACAAGCCCGTTGCAAGTTGTTATATATCGGGCGAACAAAATCGTCACATATTTGACCATTGTACAAATCACTGCCCAAAGTCTTCTCGAGTTATGAAGGCCCTGACACTTACTAGTCTAAATCGCGTAAACTTACGTTTAATTATATCCTGACCTTTCGGGCACGACTTTACACTCGTGGTCGCAGGCAGACAGAACGCCTGCAAATTACGCAATTAAGACCCGTTTGTCTTTAAATAATAAGTGAAATATTGTGAAAGTTTAAATCAATATACTTATTACTAGTCTTGTCTATATTTGGCGGTTTTTGGTATATTTTCTTTATATCCCTAGTATCACGACATTTAGTACTTTCTACGAGCTCGTTATATATTTGGCCGAACAAATTCGTCACATATTAATGAGCATTGGACAACCATTCACTGCACAAAGTCGTTTCGAGTAATGAAAGCCCTGACACTGACTAGTCTAGTCTCCATTCGGCGGTTTTTGGTATCTTTTCTTTATATAACGACATTTAGCACGAGTCCGTTATATATTCGGCCGAACAAATTCGTCACATATTTCGGCTATTTCCTGAGTGCTGGACACCAGTTCGCTGCACACAATCGTCGCGAGTTATGACGGCCCCGTCACGTGCTATCTGAATTATGCTCGGTGGGACTTTAAGGTTGGCTATTATTTTAGTGCCCGCAGCGCTTAATAATAACTTGGTAGTATGATTATTTCTATTTTACACCATTATTATTGTATTAATATGTTACTTAATATCATTTGTGGTGTTTGGTTCACATTTTCGTAACTGAAATAGTATAATAAAACCATAGAATCCATAGAGTAATAAATAACCTGATAACAAGTCATAAGTAATGAATTAAATTGAAACTCGCTTCAAAACTTCTTTATTTTGTGAGTGATAATTGATTATTGATAAATTACAAATCAATTGATTTACTCCCACAAAGCTCACTTTGAACAGTTTAGAAAAATATACTGTTCGTATTAACAAAATATAAACATTGAAATCTTGACATGTAAGACATTTACCAAAACATTATGTAGTTATGGGGATACCTAAAATTATACTTATGCTAACAATCATTAATACTATGATTGATACAACGATATTTTACACGATATGCTTCCGTATGTGACAAGACAGGTGCTGGCTCCGTAAAATCTTGTTTTGTTTCCCTTCATGCATATTCAGGGAATTATCGACCGAGTCCGTTTTGACTGTGTGTGTTGACTGTTAAGGAAAGGACGCTTCTCAGAGTGGTGCCCCTTAGTACATATAGTATACCTACACTTGCAATGGTATAAGTTAATGTTGGTGATAGCTGACTGTCAGATGTCGAATTCCACTACAGCGAATCTGGGGCATTAATAATACTCCTCGTTTAGTATTCGGTTATTTTAGGATAGCTGTCTATCACCTACACCCCAGTTGCTTTTTGAATTGGGTGCAGAATTAATGCAATGGTAGAATAATACTTATAAAACCATACTAATATCTCAGAAAGTAAATCATGTTTCAATATTCTAGGGGCTAAATATTATCATCATCAACAGCCTATGATAGTCCACTGCCTCTCCTATTAACTATGCGTATAGACGCATCAGAAGGTAAATGCCCATAATCGCCACGCTGGGCAAGCGGATTGGCGATCGCAGTAATGTGTCCACTATGATGACGCTGCTGCCCATCATCAATCTTTTATCAAAAAATGGTCAGTGACACTTCAATCCCTTAGTCGACTCTTACGACACCCGCAGGAGGAGTTGGGGTGGTGACAAATGTATTCTTACTGCCGTCACCACACGGCCGGTTAATATTATCATAGCTGCTTAAAACGACGGAATAGAAATCCAATATTGTACAGTCAGCGTCAAATACTTTAAAGCAGCCAAAGACGCCGCAAGAAGAGAAAGCGCTAATCTTCCGATGAGACCATTAGGTGAAAAACACGAAGGGTAACAAACACACAGAATTTTAGAATTATACAAACATAAAAATTTAAAAAAAACATCTAATAAAATAATCAAAGCAATAAAAAATCATACCAGTAGGCTTATGATGGTACTGTGTTTAATCGTTTGTCGTTGTTGCCGTCAGGTTCTAACAAGTATGTAAGTTGCGAAAGTGATGCGTTGCACGATAAATAGATAAAACGGGACCATCATAAGCTACGCGTCACTTTCGCACTTGCATACTTGTTAGAACCTGACGGCAACAACGACAAACGATTAAACACAGTACCATCATAAGCCTACTGGTATGATTTTTTATTGCTTTGATTATTTTATTAGATGTTTTTTTTAAATTTTTATGTTTGTATAATTCTAAAATTCTGTGTGTTTGTTACCCTTCGTGTTTTTCACCTAATGGTCTCATCGGAAGATTAGCGCTTTCTCTTCTTGCGGCGTCTTTGGCTGCTTTAAAGTATTTGACGCTGACTGTACAATATTGGATTTCTATTCCGTCGTTTTAAGCAGCTATGATAATATTAACCGGCCGTGTGGTGACGGCAGTAAGAATACATTTGTCACCACCCCAACTCCTCCTGCGGGTGTCGTAAGAGTCGACTAAGGGATTGAAGTGTCACTGACCATTTTTTGATAAAAGATTGATGATGGGCAGCAGCGTCATCATAGTGGACACATTACTGCGATCGCCAATCCGCTTGCCCAGCGTGGCGATTATGGGCATTTACCTTCTGATGCGTCTATACGCATAGTTAATAGGAGAGGCAGTGGACTATCATAGGCTGTTGATGATGATAATATTTAGCCCCTAGAATATTGAAACATGATTTACTTTCTGAGATATTAGTATGGTTTTATAAGTATTATTCTACCATTGCATTAATTCTGCACCCAATTCAAAAAGCAACTGGGGTGTAGGTGATAGACAGCTATCCTAAAATAACCGAATACTAAACGAGGAGTATTATTAATGCCCCAGATTCGCTGTAGTGGAATTCGACATCTGACAGTCAGCTATCACCAACATTAACTTATACCATTGCAAGTGTAGGTATACTATATGTACTAAGGGGCACCACTCTGAGAAGCGTCCTTTCCTTAACAGTCAACACACACAGTCAAAACGGACTCGGTCGATAATTCCCTGAATATGCATGAAGGGAAACAAAACAAGATTTTACGGAGCCAGCACCTGTCTTGTCACATACGGAAGCATATCGTGTAAAATATCGTTGTATCAATCATAGTATTAATGATTGTTAGCATAAGTATAATTTTAGGTATCCCCATAACTACATAATGTTTTGGTAAATGTCTTACATGTCAAGATTTCAATGTTTATATTTTGTTAATACGAACAGTATATTTTTCTAAACTGTTCAAAGTGAGCTTTGTGGGAGTAAATCAATTGATTTGTAATTTATCAATAATCAATTATCACTCACAAAATAAAGAAGTTTTGAAGCGAGTTTCAATTTAATTCATTACTTATGACTTGTTATCAGGTTATTTATTACTCTATGGATTCTATGGTTTTATTATACTATTTCAGTTACGAAAATGTGAACCAAACACCACAAATGATATTAAGTAACATATTAATACAATAATAATGGTGTAAAATAGAAATAATCATACTACCAAGTTATTATTAAGCGCTGCGGGCACTAAAATAATAGCCAACCTTAAAGTCCCACCGAGCATAATTCAGATAGCACGTGACGGGGCCGTCATAACTCGCGACGATTGTGTGCAGCGAACTGGTGTCCAGCACTCAGGAAATAGCCGAAATATGTGACGAATTTGTTCGGCCGAATATATAACGGACTCGTGCTAAATGTCGTTATATAAAGAAAAGATACCAAAAACCGCCGAATGGAGACTAGACTAGTCAGTGTCAGGGCTTTCATTACTCGAAACGACTTTGTGCAGTGAATGGTTGTCCAATGCTCATTAATATGTGACGAATTTGTTCGGCCAAATATATAACGAGCTCGTAGAAAGTACTAAATGTCGTGATACTAGGGATATAAAGAAAATATACCAAAAACCGCCAAATATAGACAAGACTAGTAATAAGTATATTGATTTAAACTTTCACAATATTTCACTTATTATTTAAAGACAAACGGGTCTTAATTGCGTAATTTGCAGGCGTTCTGTCTGCCTGCGACCACGAGTGTAAAGTCGTGCCCGAAAGGTCAGGATATAATTAAACGTAAGTTTACGCGATTTAGACTAGTAAGTGTCAGGGCCTTCATAACTCGAGAAGACTTTGGGCAGTGAATTGTCCAATGGTCAAATATGTGACGAATTTGTTCGCCCGATATATAACAACTTGCAACGGGCTTGTCTTAAATGTCGTGAGTAAGGTACCAAATTCTGATTGAATGTAGATTAATAACTACTGGGGCCGTTATAACTCGCAACGATTGTGAGCAATAAATTGTTGTGAATCTACAAGTAATTAGCCGAAAAATGTGACGAAATATTAACTATGCGTATAGACGCATCAGAAGGTAAATGCCCATAATCGCCACGCTGGGCAAGCGGATTGGCGATCGCAGTAATGTGTCCACTATGATGACGCTGCTGCCCATTATCAATCTTTTATCAAAAAATGGTCAGTGACACTTCAATCCCTTAGTCGACTCTTACGACACCCGCAGGAGGAGTTGGGGTGGTGACAAATGTATTCTTACTGCCGTCACCACACGGCCGGTTAATATTATCATAGCTGCTTAAAACGACGGAATAGAAATCCAATATTGTACAGTCAGCGTCAAATACTTTAAAGCAGCCAAAGATGCCGCAAGAAGAGAAAGTGCTAATCTTCCGATGAGACCATTAGGTGAAAAACACGAAGGGTAACAAACACACAGAATTTTAGAATTATACAAACATAAAAATTTTAAAAAAACATCTAATAAAATAATCAAAGCAATAAAAAATCATACCAGTAGGCTTATGATGGTACTGTGTTTAATCGTTTGTCGTTGTTGCCGTCAGGTTCTAACAAGTATGTAAGTTGCGAAAGTGATGCGTTGCACGATAAATAGATAAAACGGGACCATCATAAGCTACGCGTCACTTTCGCACTTGCATACTTGTTAGAACCTGACGGCAACAACGACAAACGATTAAACACAGTACCATCATAAGCTTCCAGTATAGAAAAAATACACACATATTCAAATTACAGAATAGTTGTTTCTTTGACGCTGACTACGCTGTTGGAAAAGCGGACGCGTGATGGGTTAAAATTATTGAGCACTATATTTTTAAATTGGGAAACTCGGTATCTCTAGTATCATTAATAATATTGCCGTATTGTATCGCCATTCGATAATGGAGTGGTCGCCTTTACATCACCGACTGACGTTATGACTATGTTGCAGAGTTTATTACTATAACTATACTTTCAGAGTCGGGCGGTACTCGTTAAAATCTAATAAAAAAGAGTAGCTTATCGATATTATATTATTGTTAAATCTATTTAAATAGACGTAGGTTCTTCGCACAAAGTATTCCTTGACAATGTTTTTTTAATAAATGTTATAATAATGACGTATTTAAATTATTTCTAGATATTTGTAGATGTAGTAAACAATAAATAATCAAAAGCGAAAAAATAAAAATAATTGGTGATTTTAATGATAACTATTGAATGGAAAACTCAAACAAAACTGTGAATGTTATTTCCATTTACCCTACATAAACCATACCATACCATACCATACATAAATATCCCTACGCGGCTTGCTTAGTTTGGTTTCCCGGCGTCTGCGGTAATGTAATATTTTTTACGGTGAGATACCAAGATTTTCACTTGTTAATTTCGGTATTTGGGTAAGGCCGCGGATTTTGACGAATTCGGAGCTTAAAATTTGTCTTGCTCATAAAACAAAACTGATAACATCTAGAGAACTCTGATCAATTTTAAAATATTCCCCTATGCTCAGTTACATGTAATCAAATGAAATAGCTAATTTAGCTCTTTATTTAAAATTAATAAATAAATATTTCTGCCAAAAACGTAACGTAAGTCGAGTAATTTTTTCGACTACGAGTACTTAAAACCTTTTTTTTTCATATTATTAGACTTGTCAGCATTAAATGTTTGATTTTAAACCAAATTAGAATAATAAACGATTGCTTCGTTCATTAAGGACTTATGATATGTGAACAATTTTACTGTTTTCTTTCCCTTTACTTTTTGGGTCACCAATTCCAATTTTTCGTTACGATACTTTCGTAACGCTTTTGTACGGTCATATTTAAGACAATGTTGGTAGAAATTTGTTTATCGACACTAGGAACTCTTATTCTAGTAGGGCAACACCCATAGGCACACTCACTCCCATTAATTCGTTAACAAATTGTTGTCACAGTGCACGCGGCGAAAGTTTTAGCAAAAAACGTCTAAAGTGGTAGTGTGATTTTTACGGTAAGTAGTGATTATTATTAAACGGCTGTTTTTTCATACGAAAGGGTTTAGTTTCAAACGTCAGTAGCATGTATTGTTATGTTCAGATTGCAATTATTTACCAAGATAATCAACCTTTTTTCAAATATACGTTACACTTATGTTACGAATACGTTACATTTTTACAAAACGTAACGTATTTTTTATGTTACGTAACGAAAATATGTGGTAAAGGGAAGTGCACACAAAAATTTACTAATTTCAATGAGTTTTATTAGATTTTGAATGACAGCATACTGTAACAAGTGTTTGCGAAACAAATCAAATTACTTTGTTATTTAGGTATTTTGATTTGCGTTTTTTTAAGTATTTAGCTTTTTCCAGTGGGTAATTTTACCCCCCTAGGGCTAATGAAATACAGTATAATTATTAACGCGTTTAATAGTGTTAATTAATAACAGTTCAATTTCCATTTAAGCATTTATGGTGATTTATTTAGTTTATTTAGTTCCAAAGATTATGGCATTTAAACATTTATATATACTGTTAATTTAAGTAATTACTAAGTATGAGAAATTACATTATATGGGTTGATTATTATATCTGATTAAAACAAATATTTAGTGATAAAAATATGTTTTTTTTTACGACCTTTATTTAATCAGAGTTCACACCAGTATGAGCTGAGCTTTATAGTAACTTTCGTTGTGTTTTATGGTAACGTAACGTATTTTTTTTTATGTTATGTCTGTGTCACATTCGTCAAAATCCGCGGCCTTACCCATTTGCAGACCTAACCTAAGACGGCTAAGTATTTATGAAGTACCATTACATATCAAGTTCCGTCATCGAGCCAGCGAAATTGTAATACGACATTGTACTGTCCAATTTGACTTACGTAAATATGTCAACATTTTATTGTAAGTTTGAGAAATGTCTGCGAATTCAGTTGTACGGTGTTACTGAACACTAACTGTAGCAACGATTTTATGTTCACAATAGATGATGTGATGACGCCACCACGTAAAATTCTTTTTAGTTTAAATATTAGGGCAGGGCTGTCACGCTAATAATCCCGGGGGTTTGCTGCGATTTACATAATTTAGGGTTGTCAAAGCGAGCGGGTTAAATGCGTTTGCCGGGCCGAACAAGGTTAGTCTCCTAAGCGGGACAGTAATACGTTTTTTGTGAATTCAAAAGAGCTTCATAATCCGATTCTGAAACATAATTTTGTCTTTTAAAAACGTAACAAGTTTCGGGGGAGTTTTGAATATTTCGATATTGTTTCCGTTCAGTCAAAGCCGGTATCGTGAAAATGTTTAGATTGAAGTTTATTTCTTTTGGAAATTTAAACGCAAAGGCTGGCGTTATTTTAAAATTCAATGAATTTGATAATGGTAAATTCGTAGATCGTGACAAGGTATTATTACAACATTATCAGTATAAAAATATTCGGGTTAGGTCATATAAATCCTTCTGCCTAGCTTCATCACCAAGCCGTCTTCAAATAGAAATTCGATTTTCCTATATAAACTAAAATTTTATTAGAAAATAAGTACCTATTTTGCAGCTTTAGGTAGATTGGTTCACAAGTGTCGCAATTGTCGGATTAAGAAAATTTCAAATAGCCGTACTTTTCACATTGTTCTGAATTACGACATAACAGACGCTTTGGCATATTGGGTTAAACATATATTTATTTATTTTTACATATTTGGAGAAGAAGAGAGGAGAAGAGAGCTAAGAAAACAATAATGACGTTAAACGGGAAACAGGAAGCCAAAGAAAAGGATAGCTGGATGCTTAGCAAAGTTGTCAATCGCTAACGCTTAGTATCGTATCGTAGTTTTCCCTCTCTACCACTCTTTCATATTAATGCGACAAAGGCAGTTAGCTGCCTTTCGTTTACGATTGACGATTAAGCGTTAGCGATTGGCAACTTGTCTAAGCACCCTGACATTTATCTGACAGATACACTTTATTCTGGGATAGTGAAATGCTCTTATTATTAGACTTTTGTACTGATTTTTGTATTATTGGACACTAGCGAACATCCTGTATTCTCACAGACTGTACAGGGTAACTACAGGGCGTGTTGATTCGCCGGCCACACTCAAAGTGAATGTCGTACAGTTCGGCCAGTCATTAGCCTAATGCCTGCGCCTTTCAGCCCGGATCACTCCAGTCTCTAATGCACTGATACTCGGAAACATTTGAGGTGCGTGTGTTTTAAGTAGTTAGCAAAGTGGTTAGGTGCGGTCCCTGCATGGACGTTTGTGCGGGAGCGTATATGGAACTTTCCTGAATTTAGGTACATGTACGTATATGTTGCCCTTTGTTAACCATTAGCAATAGAAAATGATAGTCTTACTAGTGATTGATATAGTCATAGGGATACAGCAAATGCAGCTGATTTAATCAGGTTTAAAGATACTTGAAGTTAAACTACTGTTCATTAGCCGTATAATGAACGATTAAATTTGAAATGCACGCAACTGTTCTCTATGCAGATGGTTCCATCCAAAATTGCGCATTATGTATCAGCTGGCTTGGGTGCAATATCTAATGAGATAAATAGAATTTGAATGGAGCAGAAAATCATCATTTTATTTGTGGTTTAGTGCCTCTAATCAAATGAATTGATGTCTCATATTATTTGATTAACTACAGTACCATTGTACCTAGTTATATGTAAGTATTATGGCTGCGCTTGTTCTGTACACGCCATTAGTTAATTTTAACGACAAACGGGACTTCGTCGCGTAAACGTACGTACGATATTATGGTAATTTGACGTTTCGGGCACGACGTAATACCCGTGATCGCAGGCAGACATTACATTGCAGGTACCGGTGAAGACGGTGCGTGGCTGTCGGTTTTATACATAGAAAACTACATACTCGTATACTTTTTAGTCTAAAGTTTATTCCACAGGAAGGCACCTCCACCTACTCAAGCCACAACACGAAGTACTTAACTCCAGCAAGCGCGGCACCCGCGAATCTTATTAAGCCGCCGACGTAGTTAGATTTTATTTTGTGAGGGTACCTGCCGGCGTCTCATTTGCATACGAGTTTACTTAAGAAAACCATATTTTGACGCTATTACGCACCTGCATTCAAACCAAATGGTAAAATATTTGCATTTGTAATGGAAGTTCTTCAAGCGTTGCTATGTGATCAATCAGTATTAAGATCGTAGAGGGCATTTTATTTAAGAGGTTTTCCAGTTAGGCAAATAGTACACATTAGAGTGTCCCATATTTTACGAAATTTAGAAATTCATAACGCTTATCCCCTGAATCGGTTTCTTTTACCTCAAACCACTCTGAAAATAAATTTCAGTTCATTCCTGTAACTGCAACCCGTGCCGACTTTCATGCTATTGTCCTATACAATGTCTGAGAATGACGATTTTTTTTCTATGGCTAATGCCATAGAAAAAAAATCGTCAAAATGTTTATAAGGCAGTAGGTAGTATAAGTTAATACTTATACTACCTACTGCCTTATAAACATTTTTTCATAAAATTAAGTTGATGAGACCAAAAAACAATACATTATCATCAACTTACTGTCTGACCAAATTTTAAAATACTAATTTGTGTGGTAATTTCAATTAAAGTTCAGCACGGGTTCCTGTTTATTTTTTTCCAGTGTTTTGGGGTTAAAGTAAACGATTTAGGGGGTATGCGTTATTAGTTTCAAAAATTCGTTAAATATGGACCACCAATATATGTATATTATAATGATGATCGTTGTCTACTGTATACAAAGATAAATGTGCAGGGAAATTAATAGGAGTTCTTAAATAATTTGCCTTGTTGGAGCCTTGTCGTGCTAACAGGAAACTACGAACACTGAATGTTTATTTCACCGTGACAACAGCGGTGGTTATGAGCGACACTCGAATACCTAATTGGTACCTAACTGCTTTACTTTGTTCTATCTACTTCGCAATTCAACTATCCTCGCTAGACAAGATCCAATTAATTCCCAACATCTCGCTATCAACACTCGGTGATTTTTTCACTCTCGAGCGACGAACATTCCCTAATGATCCCGCGTCCTTTGAGCAGTGGCCCGCGAAAATTTACGAAGGACGACTGTGAGTCATGAGGGGTGGGCGCAGAGAGGAGCCTACTTGTCAGGTTTCTTGAGACACCTATGTAACTTTTGGGTGCGCTGGAGTGTAATGGAGACATAATTTGAAAAAAAAGTAGTCGCTTTTTTGTTTTGTCGCCTGTTTGATCTCTCTAATACGTCTGATAAATTTTCGAAATAGATAGGTTAAGAAATATGACAAATGGAATTTTTTTGCGGAAATTACGGAGAGCACATACATACATAATACTATAATTGCATAATGCAATTTGCTGAAACTACTGGACTGGCGACCATGTACCGAAAGACGCAGTGTGAGCAGACCTCCTACAAGATGGTCCGACGATCTGGTCAAGGTCGCGGGAACCCGCTGGAGGCAAGCAGCGGAGAACCGGTCATATTGGCGATCATCGGGGCATCCCCCTATGTCTCCCCTATGTCCAGCAGTGGATGTCTTTTAGCTGAAATTATGATGATGATGATAATGCAATTTTACTTGTGAATTGCGTTAGTCTTAAATCATTCTACATATTGTACCTCAAGAGTCCATGGTTTGATTACAAAAAAAAGTATGACTAATTTTTGTGTTAATTAAGGCCTTAACTATGCACATTTTTTGCCCCTTAATTTGACCCTTAAAAGCGGTACCATGAGCTGCCGCTACGTTATTAACGCTGACTTACTTTCTATCCATCTCGCTCGTACTAGAGTATTGGTACGAACGGCCGTTGATGGTATGGGTACTGAATGTTTATGACTAGTTTTATAATCAAATATACGAATAAACACGATACTTAGATGTCGATTTGTGAAAAGTCATGGAAGACTAACTTACTTACCTATTAGTATACGTGCTTAATGGTCGATGGGGTCGAAAAGTGCTCGAGGGGAAACCACGGCTAGGCAAACGCAGCGTAGGACGTCCACCCACAAGATGGACAGACGACCTTGTGAAGGTCGAAGGATGCATCCATGCAGGTCGCATCTAACCGGTACATGTGGAGGTCCAGAGGGTAGGCCTATGTTCAGCAGTGGACGTCTTATGGCTAAGATGATGATGATGATGATAATGATATGTGCTTGATATGACTTGTGCCTATGACTTGAGCGGTCACCTTGTTACTGTAAATTTTACACCAATAACTTTTTAACTGGGTAATATTCTACTTACGCTACGCCTCGCGTTCTCCCCTAGTTTGAGACACTCGATCCCTCGTCGGAGGCTTTCGGGGATTTCGGCGAAACGATAATTATTGTTGTTGTTTATTGCGTAGTTTCCACGTGCTTACTCTAGCATTAGCTATGGCCATTCGCTTGTCTTTTACAACCGGCAACTAATGATCTAATGATTTTCCTTATGTTTTGTTGGTATTTACCAAAACGTCGAGACGTTGACGTATATGGATGGTTTCCGGGAATTGTATGAGATTGTTTGTGTAAATTCATTCGTCCAAGTCCTATTTATTGTACATAATTATAATATTGTCTTTGTTACACTACTCCAATCTCGAGGAACATAAAGAAATAACCCTACCTGCAGTGCAGCGCACTATTACTTATTATATATGTATATTTATACATGTGCATTGTTTATCGTGTGGTGTTTGTGCGTCGTTTTGAATCACAGAAATGTACACCGTACTAACATTTCGAATATGAATAGCATTTTTATGGCCTTATGAAATACGAAATGATAAAAACTAATATCTGTTATGTGATTCTGAAACCCGTGTCATAAAGTCATTAAAATGCAATAAATAGAGTCCTTATTCTGATTCAGCGATAGCAAAAACAGTCGAAATTTTGACCACTCTATTGTCGTCCCATAAAGAGATTGAACAGACATTGTGACTCAACATGCTGTAAAGTTTTACTGCTGCATATTATTGCATCAACATTTCCGTAAAAGTTACCATGTCTGGACTCAGATGTAGTGTGTGCCTTAAAGTTTCGTCATCATCATCATATCAGCCGAAAGAGGTCCACTGCTGAACATAGGCCTCCTCCAAAGATTGTCACAAAAACCGGTCCTGTGCCACCCGCATCCAGCGGACTCCTGCGACCTTTACCAGGTCATCAGTCCGTCTTCTGGGGGGCCTACCCACGCTGCGCCTTCCAGTATGTGGCCGCCACTCGAGAACCTTCCCGCTCCAATGCCCATCTAGGAGTCTCTCTGCGAGATCGGATTAAAAATGAGACCATCCGCAGCAGAACCGAAGTAACCGAAACATCTCTCAGAATCGATAAACTAAAGTTTAGATACAAAAAAAAAACCGGAATTGAAAGCCCTACTTTAAACTTAGTGACAGTTTATGAGATCAACTTGTGTGAGAATCTTAAACATATCTTGTTAGAATAAATTGAAACTTGTGCGCTCATCAGTTGTTTGACTGACTAAAAGTTACCTATCGGCCATTAACAATTCCTTTGCCAACTCTCAGGCGTTTGAAGTTCGATAGTTAAACCGCACTCCGATTGACTCTAGCTACTAGTTTGGTTAGTTGATATTCTGACATTGTGATATGGGTCGTTACATTTTGATTGGGTTTATTTTAGAATTTTAACTTATCATTTATTTCTGTTCTTATTAATCGTGAACTTCAGTTCTCTTTGGTTAAGTGGTGAATTATAGTTTTAAATACTACTTTTTTAATTTAATATCCATAGGTATACTTGAAATTGTCTGTATTTCACGTAGAATGAGTAGAGTTAAAGATAATGTATTATTATTTAAGTACTTTTCCCCGCCCTGTCAGATGTCTGTTGAGATAGATGGTATTGGTATACGAATTCCAGATTCATTTTTATAAAATACATTTTCTTTGAAATAAATATAATTAAGCATGTTGTTGTATGAATCACTTCACAGATCCATACACTTTCAAAAGGTCACAAATGTCATAATCATTCAGATAAAACTCCAATACTAAGTCTCGTATTCACCCCCATACTTTTAAATTAGATATTAAAATTCTCAATTACTTCTCGAAGTTGTTTCTCGCCAAAACAAAGTTTGAATCTCGTTAACAAAGAGGCCTCATAAGCGGGAACTCAAAAACAAAACTTAATGGCCCCTTATAAGCCAGCCGCTTAACTTTTGACATAAATTTTTATCATCGAGTTTAATGAGATAGCTGGGTCATGTGATTTAAAGGGACCGAGGGTTTTGTGAGGCTTAAATTAGTTAGGTTCTTTGTTAGTGTGAACGTATTCATTAGAAAAGTTAAATATCCTTTTGGAAAACGATATATGGATAAAGTCAACTTTATATTTATGTGTGTAATCATGTTCAGAAATATCTGAGATCTTGACATGATTGTTGGTTTCGTTATTTTCAGGCTAACTGCTGCATCGACTACCAATACCAACTTGCGTCTGTCACTCATTTCAGGTTATTGTTTTTTCAAACATTGTACATTGCAGCCTTAGTCTAACCAATTTCGATGGCGAAGACTTCGGTTCTCCTGTGTTTTTTTTTATATTATAGATTATATTTACTTTAACTATTGCCAAATGAGAATATCTGTATGATAACTCAGAATTACACGCTCGGTCAATGAATACGGGTCAGGTGGTTTTTTTCAAAGAAAATAATGCAAACATGGAGATTTCAAATATTTTTTCAAAATATTTATAGTGTAAATAAAATCTATTTATAAATCATTTAGTATTGGAATTTCCCTAAATTTATAAATAAATCCAAAAAAACTTTAAAATTGTCGTTAGGTCGGTTTGTATAGACAAAAATGTAGACCGTTTCAGAAAACCACCTAAAATCTATGTAATACGAGTTTTTTTAACATGAGTTGCTATTATTCTAATTCTTAAATAGTTGAAGTGTTATATATATATAGTAGTTTCTAAACATTGATCCTGAGAAATTTGCCAGACAACCTTCTGAGAATGGGGACAAAAATAGATGTCTGTAACTATCAGCCATTAGGACCCTTAATATTCTTATAAATAGAAAAGGCTATAATATGTTGCCCTGAATAGGGGACGAATCGACTCCGGAAATTTCCCTCGGGTATATTATATCAATTTTGTCATAAATTATATTTATGAATACTTACATATACGAGTACGTAAAGTTGTGCGTTGCGTTCCTTGTATAATTTAGCTTATTTAGCAACAAAAACAGTATTTATATTATTGTAATGTAACTTATTTTTGACAGTTGACACTGATGCCGTGCAACTAGTTATGACTGCTGATGTTTAATTAAAGGAAGATTATCTATTACATAACTTCATTAATGATCTTCAGGAGACCAGACCAATCAAGTTTAGAGATCCGAATGTAACTAATTTAAGAATTTACTGGTCTTGGGACAGGCACAAACAGTTAAAGCTTTTTTACAAGAGAAACTTGTGTAGATACGGTTTATTTGAAGCCTCAAAAATCATTATACTTACAGGGACATAGGAAAACTTTATTAATAACTAGCGACCCGCCCCGGCTTCGCACGGGTACTATACCTACATAAAACCTTCCTCTAAAATTACTCTACCTAATAAAAAAAATCTCATCAAAATCCGTTGCGTAGTTTTAAAGATTTAAGCGTACAAAGGGACATAGGGACAGAAAAAGTGACTTTATTTTATACTATGTTATTAATAAAGAAATTTACAATTAAGAGTAAGATCTTAAGTAGCAAGCAGAACCTATTTCATAAAATAGTTACCACAATTTAATACTTACCACAAAGAAAATTATTTCTAGTCTATTTCGTCTAGTTTCTCAACTAGGAAAAAGGAACTTTCCTATGACCCCTATAAATTCATTTAGGGCACATAAAGGGAGCAAGCTAAACCCAACGCAGTTTCAAGAGGAAAATATGGGCCGCGGAGTAACTACAATAACATTTATTTGACCGGTTTAGAATTGTTGCTAACGATAACTTCCTACAAAAATCCCGCAATCGCAATTCAGTTAAACAGTTGCTTGTTCAGTTATGTCTCAACAAGTTTAGTCTACACTGAAGATTTAGATAAATATCTTAAATTTATCAAAAAATGTATCATTTTACTTTTATATCATTGATAAATATTCAATATTAACATTACATAGTGCCATATGAAACGCACGTTTTGTTGTTAATACTAAACAAGAACTTTTTTTTTACGTTAGAGTGACTATTGAGAGAGAAAAGATACTCAATACTGCAAACAGGCGCGTAAAAGTACATATTCTCAATTCTGCAGTAGCAATAGGATGTTTATTTTCGTATGACCAAAAAACTATTTATTTTTGCCGTCCGGACTTTCCGTTCTAAGTAAGGATCATTTCATTTTTGACTAGTAACAATTCCCGTATATACTCAGTCATCCTATTAATACAAGAGTTTGTTTATAAATGGATCAAACAATTAAATTTTTGAAATTCACATAAAATGTTTGTTAAACGTGTTAGCTAATAATTAAACATATTTTAGAAAGTTTAAAATGTTATTGAAATTCCTACTATTGTTAGGAATATTTCCGTGATTTACTCGTAGCTCTATAAACGGGTAACACAGTAGGTACGTACGGGTACAATAAGGGTAGTATTAAGTTCGCCTTTGTACAATATCTGGATTCTTTTTCTTGTTTATGTTTATGTACAATAAACTGTTTTACTACTACCTGATACAAATATTTATATTAAAGTATTACAAAGGGCTAACACGTCCTCATCAACTTAATTTGTTCTGCTTTGACCCCAATGCCACACTTCAAATATGAACAAGCAAAGCACCTTTAAAATATTCCGACCAATCGCAGGGCGCGGCCTGGGCGCCAATTACGTTCCTTCTTTTTTCTTTTTTTAACAAAAAGGCAATCTGCCCTTAATTCTGTCGCCTGCCAGTCCGCGGAGGAAATTAAAGTCGAACATTGGAATTTTATCACAATTGATGAGTTGGCAAATGTTTCGTGTCGCTGATTGTTTGTGATTACCGTTCGTAAGTGAATTACGGTTGTTTGCGTTCGTGGCTTCCGTGTCTTTGTTAGAGGAGAATAGAAATGTGTTGGAAAACTTGGAAATAAGAGGCCGGGGAAAGGAAAGCAATCTTTAATTAGAACGAGATCGATTTAAGATAGGTTGTAATTTATTAGGTTGTCGGAATCAGGTGGCTTTTAACGAATCTCTAATTCTACGTGGTCATTGCGCTTTTGTTTATCGAATCGAATCGTTGAGAATAGGTAGGTATACTAAGGGCCTTATTCTAATATATATTTAAAATGTTTAATATTTTTCTCATACAGTGTGTTAAAATGATGCAGGCTTTTATTTGAACCGAGGATTGAGATGCAGATTCTTAGCCAAACCATGTGCATATAAACATAAAAATCCTAATTTTAAAAGTAATTATCTTTCTAAGAAAACTTAATTGAGAAGCAATGTACTTCAAAATAAATCGTTAATTGGCACTTGACAATGACATATCGCAGCTACTCGCAACGTTTGACAACTAAGCAGTACACGCGTTACATTGATCGTTCGAACGAAATAAAAATAATTGTACATTTAATTTAAATATTTGTCAACTCTTAATATTTGAAAACGATTGCCAGTAATGCGTATTATTACCCATTTTCGTAAAAGCCTGGGTCATGGTAACACACTGTATATGCCTGGGGAAAATGGTAGTAATAATTTTATCTGTCGGATATATTTATCCGGTGACTATGAAACAGGCCGTAAGGATTGCAAAGCAATAGGTTTTTAATCAGAAAAAATATATGTACTTAAGCATTTCCCTTAACGAGAATATCTTCCGTCTACTAATAACTAGAAAGCTTTTCATGGAAGCTCTAGGGAATAGTATATTTTTCCTAGCACTTAAAATAAAAGTTTTCTCGCTATTCCATACCATTAAAGTAACGTGTTGTTTCCCTCATAAGCAAATAGTTACTTTATTAAGATTAAAAATAAAACCTTTGGAAAAGTTTTTCTCGTGTATTGGGTATTGTGAAATTTATAAATACGAAAAATATAATGTTGGAAATATGTTTCAGAAATCCTTATATTCGTAAAAACAAATGCTCAATTTTGATGCAGGTGAAAATCACAACAGCGGTGTCAAAGTATCGACGTCAAACATAGAAAACTACACAGGGAGAAATAAATGGAACAACCAGTGTTTCCGTGAAATTGGAGTCGAAATTATTTCATAATACAGAAACGCATTAAGCTGAAGTAGTAGTCAACCCGCGATATTTAAAAGTGAGGTAACACATTACAAATATGAGTTAAGTATTCTTTATGAATTGCCGGTTTCTGGTTTAACTTGAGGGCCACCGCGAACATCGAATCTTTCGAGTATCCTAGCCATCACTGCCAATTAAGACGCTAAGAATTTTCGATAATTTTTACCCTGATTGGGCTTCAAGTTCTACAAACCATTTCACAGCCTAAAGGTGCGGTTAAACTAAAAGAGCATTCGCTGTTCTAACCTCCCACTCTACGAAAATACGATCGGTACACAAAACGTGATTGGTTGATTTCTTAGTTTAACCGCACCATACATAACAGAATACTCGAATGTTTGAAGAATCGTTTATCAATCTTCTTAGCCTAGTTAATAGTGACCTTAATATATTATATTAACGCACAAATAAATGCCCTCGCCACGTCCGGGAAACCAGGAACCTCCAGCTTCGTAGGCAGGGTCACTATTAACTAGGCTAAGGAGATTGATAAACGATTCTTCAAACATTCGAGTATTCTGTTATGTATGATGCGGTTAAACTAAAAGAGCATTCGCTGTTCTAGCGCCCGTTCTAAGAAATCAACCAATCACGAACATATTATGTTTGTTTCTTGGTCAAAGGTCATCAGTATTTTCTATGCATTTATACCCACCACTCAAGCCTTGATTTTTGAAAAATTGTCCCATGATGTTAATTTATTTAATCTAAAACTATTTAAACGGATTATATTGCTCAAGCTTAAATACTGTGTAAGAATTGCAAAGAGCAACGAGCCTGTGCAAGCTTATTCCCAAGGTTTTCATATCGCCGAATTTTGTTTGCACCTTCCAGTCCGTACCAGTTCATGAGTAATCATCACGGTAACCGAAGAAAATATTAATAAATCTAGTTCTTCTTCTTCTTCTTCGTCAGCGTGTGTTCGCCCACTGTTGGGCATACGCCTCTCCAACTTGCTTCCACACAGCGCGGTTGTTTGTTTCCCTCTTCCAAACTGACCCTGCTGCAAATCTAGTTAATAAATTCTAATGTAGCTAATCGATTCTTGTGTTGTTACAGGCAGGTGTTGGACAACGGGACACTAGTGCTGCTCCCGTTCCCCGCGACGCGGTATCGACAAGATGTCCACGCCGCCGTGTACCGCTGCCGCGCGCACAATGCGCACGGCGCTGTCGTCTCGCGCGACATGCGTGCGCAGGCAGGTCAGTTGTGCTATCATCATCAGTAGGTATAGTTGGAAGACATCCATTGTCAGATAGGCTTCCTTCAAGCAACACCCCATCACATCATCAGCCTATTACAGTCCACATATACGTCTCCTAGTACTTACGCGTATGGACGCATTATTTTGATGACTGCTGCATGATCAATGAACACTTCAATTCTTGAGTCGAGTTTTACAATAATCACGGGAAAAGTTGAGGTGGTGACAAATTTGTTCTAACTGCAGTCGACGCGCGGCATAAGGAACTCCACAACGTGGTTTATTTGTCAATTTGGGATTTGGGGAAGCTAATGCAATAATCACTACGTTTAGCAGGCGATTTGTTGATCTCACTGCAATTAAAAGGATGTTGTCACCATGTCACCCATTTTCTAGTGCGTCTGGTCACAGCTCAAGAACATATCTAACTGGGTATATGGTATATGGTAGATGGAGTACTATGAAGGTTATCACCTTTTAGTTGATCAGCTGGGGCCATGGTCAGTGTAGCTTTTATAAAGTAATGGGATTACTAGTTCTGTTGACATCGTTCTGTGAGTTTTTCCTCTTTAAAGTAGATTTTATTTTTACTGATTTTAAAATCAATTTATTTTCAAACATACTTATTTATTTCTTGTGGGTTATTCGTTTTCATATTGTAGCTAATACATATATTATACTGTTTACGTCGATAAATTTGGACAAAAGCCAGAATTTTTTGTGTCACAAACAAGTCGTGGGTAATCAAATCCCCCGGCCCCTGTTTGTGCGTCAACCTTTGCATCCAATTTACATAAGATCTTTAGATATATCGATTTATAATGAGGATTTATTGCGTTATTTACAAACTTCTGTGATCTATTTTGTCAAAGAATTAAGTTTCCATTTCATACCTAAGATATGACTATTATGATCATTGATGATTTAGAACTGCCATTCAAACTTCAATAAAATAATAGTCACTGATACTGCTTCCTTTAGTGGACTCTTACGACACCCACGGAAAGAGTGGGAGTGGTGACTAATGTTATCTTACTCGATATTACTCGGCCAAACGTAATTCCAGTGCATTTCAGAATTTTTTGAGTATCTTGGCTACACCAATGTATAAATTCAGTCAGTCACCTTCATAAATGCAATGATGTTTTATATCTAACCAATCCACTGCTCAGTCGAAATTAAACAGTTTAATGGTTCGGGTCGGACGGTCGGCGACTAATAGGCATGCATTATTGATGCCCCTGGCTATTGGCAGCAGCGTACCTATGTATCTTACTAATATATTCATACCTAATATTTAATACGGTCTAACGAGACGATTTTCAAGTAGTTTGTCCCTATAGTTTTGTAGAGTCGAATGTAGAAGTTCTCGCGAAAGTAGAAGAAAACAGGTAGGTATCTACTGAAAAATTCAACAAAGTATAAAAGGAAAAATATTTGTTCATTGACATTTTATAAGGAGAGCTAGAAGGGAAGAGAAAGAAAGAAGAGCCAGAGAAGGACTTAGAATTGACCACTAAGCAAAAGAGTACACGTTATATCGTATCAAAATATCAAAGTGAAATTTCTTACCCAGAAAGTTCCAATGTTAAAAATGCTCTGTGTTATAATTTCCAAAATTTTAACTACAACTACAAGAAGAAAACTTGTAATCTAGTATTTGACAGAATTGTTCTATTTACTAAACGTACACTTTGGATATCAGACGTAATATTACGTCTGACGTTATCCGTGCGGTGACGGAGTAAGAATACAAAAATCACCGCCCCTCTCTTCCCGTGGGTGTCGTAGGAGTCGACTAAGGGAAATACTGAGTATCCAGCTTCTCAGCCGGTGGTAGGGTATTTTTACTAGTACCCCGCCTGGTTGGCTACCACCGTACATTCGGTGTAAACGCCCGTAAATGACTTACCTTCGTGTTTGCCGTGTTTCGGGGTCAGCCGGTGTATTTACCAGCATCTAGCAGGCCAGCAAGGCGGTGGCAACTAACAGGTTACTGATTGTCTCCTGTTCGTTGCCGCCGCGATTTGGGCTCTACTTTTCATTTACGATCAGGTGGAGTGGAGCCACTTTGTTGTGCCAACATAAAAAAAAAATAATAATAATACAATACATAAAAGGTGGGATGAAAATATAATTGTTGAAAATAAAATTTGAGATATTTGCCATTTTGGAACTGATTTGTATTGACATCGAGATGTTTCAGGAAGATGGAATTATGATATTTGGCTGTAGTGAACCGGAATCAATTCGATCATTATTTTTGTACCTTTTCATCCTTGAGGCCTCTCCTATTAACTATGCGTATAGATGCATTAGGAGGTAAATGCCTATAATTGCCACACTGGGCAAGCGGATTGGCGATCGCAGTATTGTGTCCACTATGACGATGACGCAGCTGCCCATCATCAATTTTTTATCAAATAATGGTTAGTGACACTTCATTCCCTTAGGGTCTCACCAAACTAGTCGACGCCGTTTCGGCTAATCGCGTACGGAGAAAGCTTTATGTCAACGCAATAAGAGCGAGGACATCGTAAATCGGCTCGGCCCACGCGAAACGACGTCTTTCGACGGGAAAACGGCGTTTTGCCGTGAAGCTGTTCGCATTCGTACGACCCCGTTTGCAGCCTAACGCACACGTTCGCATTCCTAAGGCACTAGTCTCACCGCGAGCTACTAAGCTATGAACTATCGGCTATAAACACGAACAAAAGATACGTACTCCCGTGTAAATAAAAGAGACGCGGCGATACTCGCCCAGCTATCAGCTATCATCGCCGGGCGAGTATCGCCGTGTCTCTTTTATTTACACGGGAGTGCGTATCTTTTGTTCGTGTTTATAGCCGATAGTTCATAGCTTAGTAGCTCGCTGTGAGACCAGTGCCTAAATCTCCTAATACCGCCGTACGGTGCCGGAAAGAGTTGAACGGCTCCGATCACGGCCGAGTACCTACGATAAGGACCGGTCAGAGCTGGCGGAAGCCGTTCAGGGTCTTCGACGGCCGAACATAGCTGACGACGGCCGAAAAGAGCCGATGACGGCCGAAGTAGCTACTGATGCGTTTGTATTTATTCATTTGATTTATTACCCACATTAAAATCTGCAATAGATCTGACAACACGAAGTAATACTGTCGTAATCATACACGTCTGTTCAATTTCAAACTAATTACTAACAACTAGTCTCCAAATATGAGATTTACGATTGCCGATCACCCGCTGTTCTATCTATCTGTTCGTCGGACTCAGCGGCTGTACGCGTGCTGTCTGACGTCTCGACGGCAGGACGGAGCACGGGAGAGCCGACCGCCGCTTTACAACTGTTGCGGTAGCAAATCGCAGCCGATCGAGCGTTTCTGCGGCCGTAAGGAGGTTGAGACTGCTTAACGCAGGTGTTCAACCGCGGAGACGGTCGATCGGCTAAATGCGAATAGTGTGGTGTAAAACACTCGGCGAAAGCCGACTCCGCGTCGATTGGTTTGGTGAGACCCTTAGTCGACTCTTACGACACCCGCAGGAGGAGTTGCCGTGTGGTGACGGCAGTAAGAACACATTTGTCACCATCCCAACTTCTTCCCCGTTTTAATTTAATTTCAATCGCTTTAAATTATTTCGTCTTAATATATTAGTGAGAAATACCTAATTAGAGAGTACACGAAGCTCCGTAAATTCGGGCAGGTAGGGTAGGTCCACAGTGGCCATTGCTATTGCTATCACGACACTAACAGTCCGCTCGTGGGCAGTTAGTAGCCGCGCTAATGAACGCTCCACAACGATTTATTGTTTGCTGAAGGCGGTTTCCACTTTTGACTATAATTGGTCAGTTGTTTGTGATAAAAATGAATGGAAAAATAATAATCTCAGCTAATTGGGAATTTAACTGCTTTTATTGTATTATAGTATGAAACAAATGTGTAATTTAAACCGCTACTATGTTGTGCTCTTATTATTAGGTTTTATTAGCGGTCTAAATTATATTTGTTATCATCATCAGCCGTATTACTGTTCACAGAATTTATTCGCATGCTTACTTATACCAGTTTCTTTTATCTGGATTTATAAGTTTATCAGCTTGATTGTTTCCTGTATTAGATATTGACAGTTATATTTCTAGAAATTTACCAATATCATTCATAGTAAATTTTAAGTAACGTATTCTTTTTTGTCATTGCTGGTTTTGGTACAACCCGGCGCGTCGTATTTCGTCGAAGTCGTGAACGTATCCTCATTATACTGCCAAACGATTTCAAAATAGATATTGGATATTTCAATGTAGGTATAGTGGGTACGAATAATGAATGCAGAGACGAGGGTTGGACGGGGCTATTTGAGAGATCCCGTCCTTTATTTGTCGACGTATTATTATGTTAATAATTAATGTGCTCAGCGTTTAAATATTATAATTTATATACCTATCAATTCTGTAGTTCTCTACAGTATTTTATGTATAAGTAATTTCTACGCAGAAGGGTCTAAAACCGGAGCGTGTTAATATAACTTACATATTGGCACCATTGTTTGCAAAACTATAGACATGACTATAGATTAAGTTATTAATTTAATCATGATTTATAGAGACAACTTTTTA
>JALPQI010014525.1:0-28787 GCA_025490895.1 Thaumatotibia leucotreta | reverse complement strand
CAATATTTTTTTGCGAGAAACAATACTCAAACCCTACATACATTTTTACATACCTTTACGTACATTTTTTAATACCACAAATCTATAAAAAATGTAGCACTTTACAAAAAAGAAGTAACAACAATATGCAGATACATACACCCGCCATTCTGACAGAAGTTCACAACGGTGGGGGACTGAGGGTGTCTATACCAATTAAATCGTCTATAATTATACTCGTATTTACAAATAATAACAGTATCTAGATATACAGGGTGGAAAAATCGAATGCCACATGAATGTCTACTACCTTAAATATTGTAAATAGCACATTTAGTAACCCCAAGGTACAACTAAATTCATGTATGTATAAACTATCTTAACAAAGGATGCTGGCGGGGCAACATTGTTAATTTACTAGGTACTTGACAACATTTCTTACTTAGATGTCTACGTACATTTTAGAGTCTTTCTGTATACATATAAATGAAATGAGGCATGTGGCCAGAGAGGTACTGGTAATGATGCGGTACAATCTTGTTAAATATTAATGCGGCCTTAGAAGCTATTTTTAGACAGTTAAGTGCTATGAAAAAATAACTCGGCTATGTTTACACGTATTATGATAATTACATTGTTACACTGGTAATAGGTACCTAGTGTAGGCAGCCAGTGTGACACAGTCATAAGTGTCATAACTTTGACGATTCTATTTTACATTTCAATTAACTGTGCCGGCTATAGTTTTTTCTCACTTTGTTTTTCAATGAAGCTGAAGTAGGTCCACAATTACACATTTTATACCAAACGTCAGTAGAATCTAAATAAAAATAAACAAATATGTTTAACATTTCCATAGCATTTGACGTCTTTGAAACATATCGTGAAACACGTTCGCATATATATTTTTACGTTAATATTAATAAATATCAATAATTTTCACTAAAAATGTACGGGAATCTAGATTTAAGTTCGTAATAAAACTAAGATTGTATTTATTCTAAAAGTGCGTGATTATGAAATAATGCAAGTTTTTCGGTTTGTTTATATTTATTTTAGATTCCACTGACGATTGGTGTAGTAAACATGTTTTAGAGTATGAGCAGGAACTGAAAGTATCTGTCAGCACGACTTCCCCATGCCTCCATATTATTATATTGTGGCATGAGGATGTCTTGCCGTGTGGTGACGGCAGTAAGAATACATTTGTCACCACCCCAACTCCTCCTGCGGGTGTCGTAAGAGTCGACTAAGGGATTGAAGTGTCACTGACCATACTACAAGATTGATGATGGGCAGCAGCGTCATCATAGTGGACACATTACTGCGATCGCCAATCCGCTTGCCCAGCGTGGCGATTATGGGCATTTACCTCCTAATGCGTCTATACGCATAGTTAATTGGAGAGAGGCCTACGTCCAGCAGTGGACTAACATAGGCTGATGATGTGATGTGATGATGAGGATGTCTTGTCATATCTTACGTGCCTCCACTTGCCAAACTAACTCTAATTAATACAATGTCAAAAAATTGTTTTTCTTTCAGCTATTTGACAAATACGTGCCTTCGGTGATCTTACCTGTGGAATATTATTGCCTGATAATTCTAGTACCACTATGTTTAATGTGCCAAATTAAGTACCTGAAGTGGTTAGCCCTTTTCTCGATAACTGCGAACGTTCTGCTATTCTTAACATATATCTTCTGCTTATATTATATCTTTAATGGGGAGATCAATTTTAGTGACAAAATAGCTATTGGCAATCCGGCGAGATATCCAGCATTTTTATCGTAAGTTGAACCCTTACTCCCTTATCGTAACTAACCCTAACTTTTCATTTATAAAAATATTTTTCCTAAATAGTTTTTTTCTACTCTAAATCACGAGCTCTTTCAATTCTACTAGTGGGAAAAAAAGAGTTATTTTTGGTTTTCCGTTTTGTAACCAATTCTCAAATACGTACAGCGCTTACAAAATGGAAAGGACGTGAAACGATAGAACAGTTTAGGTCATTTTAGTCCTCCTATATTGAAAAACTCGAGCACGAGAACTTGAGCTCGTTATTTTGTGTAGGAAGAATATAAAATATGCTTACCCCAAAAAAAATGTTGGTTTGCTCTCGCGAAAATGCCGCCTTGGAAAATGGATTCTAATCTGTATGATATTAACAAATTTACACAATTTCAGTTTTTTTAATAAAGCTTGTAGATCATATTTACTTTTGAGGGCATTGCTTTGTGTTATTTATCGTCACGGTACGCTGTAAAGCGTATTTTATCAACAATCTTATGTTTACTATGATTTGCAATGTATGACGAAACGCGTAAGTATGATTACTAGACCCAATTACAATTATTGGACCGGAGCTACTGACTATTCACAATGGCTATGATTCAGTAGCCGTACCATGGGTTGGTAAGTAAAGGATACGTTAGGTTTTACTCGATAGATAATGCATTCTATATCGCGCTCGCACTGACACATTGTAGCAAGCGCGATGGCCAGCTTTACGTATCGAGTAAATGACATACACTAGTCATGGTATGGCTATAGTAGCCGATAGCAGTGCCATGAGTTGCCAACTATCAGTTACGATAAGTTTTACTCGATACGTAATGCATTATATCGCGCTCACACTAATGCCGCGAGGCACGACTTTGGTCTTAGGCGACCGGCTTAGCGGAAAACCAGACGTGCAAGAAGGAGTACCCATATCGGCACCCCGCTCCAACTCATGGATTCGCACGCCGCTGTAGGCTTATGATGGTACCGTGTTTAATCGTTTGTCGTTGTTGCCGTCAGGTTCTAACAAGTATGTAAGTGCGAAAGTGATGCGTAGCTCGATAAATAGATAAAACGACACCATCCTAAGCCAACATATTGAAGCGACCGCGATGGCCTGCTTTAGGTACGTATCGAGTAAAACATACCGTAACCGTACCGTAACTTGAAAAGTCATGGTACGGCTATAGTTTGTAATTTCCATGATTCGCGTCCACGTTGCCCCTAATTCTTTATTACGCATAATTAATCTTAATGCTTTCTAGGACAGTTATTTTCGCAATGGAGGGAATTGGAGTTGTTATGCCAATTGAAAATACTATGAAGAAACCGAAGCATTTTCTGGGTTGCCCAAGCGTTCTGGTGGTTGCCATGGGGGCTATTGTGTTTCTTTATAGTTCTTTGGGGCTTTTTGGTTACTTCAGATACGGTGATGTTCTCAGAGGATCTATAACGTTAAATCTGCCGATGGATGAGTGGTAAGTTGAATTGACTCTCTTAGCAATAAGGCGATAACCTTGATTGACATCATTTTGTTTTTTGCATGCGCCTATTCTTTGATGAGGTAAAATAGCCTATGGGTACGAATGTAGACGTTTCTATTCCACGTATAATGTCAGATATTTTTAAATGAATATGTGATATTTAAAAAAATATGGGCCATTTAAGCGCATTTAAAAATATACCATAGCAAAAAAAATATCTATACAGATTAACGAACGCTTGGAAATATTATTGTGGTGATGATAAAGTCAAATTCAAATTCAAATGATTATTTACTAAAATTTGAACAGCAACAAACTCTTTCGAATGATCTAAGTGACACATACAATTAAAACTACTTCCGGTTCAAACCCTACACCACTGACTCAAGAAGAACCGGTAAGAAACTTGTCGTTTGTTCGAATGTTTTTTTAAATAATCATAGGTACGTCTTACAACTAACACGCATTAAAAAAATTAAACGTTATTTTTTTATAAATTGGATTGAAATAATGTTTTCTTACAGGCCAGCAATTTGCGCAAAAGTGTGCATAGCCCTCTCCATATTCTTCACCTACCCGCTGCAGTTTTACGTCGTAATCGACATATACACCAAATACACCAATCAGCACATTAAACAGAACTACGTGGTTGTAACACAAGTGGCTGCCCGAATCGTTGGAGTATGCTGTTGTGGTTAGTTCTCTAATGTTTAAGAATCTATATGTATTTAAGTATGTATATAAATCTATCTATTATATATATCGTCGCCTGGTACCCACATCACAAGCCTTAATTGAGCTTAGGACTAGGTCAATTTGTGTAAGATGTCCCAAGATATTTATTTATTTAAGAATCCGTAATTCATTAATATTTCGACGGTCTCGCGAGTCACCGTGCAATTGCTTTTACATATTTTAACTAAGATAACGGATCATAACAATTTTTTTTTTCAATCAAAAATGGAAATAAATTAGGTAAAACATAATCGTAATTATATACCTACGTAAGAAAAAACCAGTAATCTACGGTTACGCGCAAACCTCACCTCGATATCTACTATCGATGAAGTTCGCGGCTTACTTTCTGGTTACAAGTGGTTCAAGTATCGTACTATATTTAATCCCCCAGTTTATACGTACTATTATCAACTCCGGCTTAAAGCCTGCAAAACAGTAATAAATGTAGATAAAACAGATTTGCACGTGGTTCACTTACTTGTGAATGTACCTACTCGTCATGTGACTACCATTTCGTTAACAATCTGAAATTAATATTATGTACTTTGAAATCCACAAGTTCGTGTTAGATTCATAATAACTAAAATTGAAAAGGACATGCAGTTTCTCAGAATGCCTAAAATATTATTTACAATCTGTGGGTATTCTATTCCTTGCACTATGTTTTATTATCAAGTTTACTATTAAGTAATTAAGTTAATTTATGCTAACCATTTACGAAAACCTTCATTTAATACAGTTTTCATGGATACTAGATTTTAGACATTTTGAGAAAGTGAAGTTATGGTTTCCAGTTCATTTGACTTGTTATTGTTGTTGTTTTTCTGGCCATTTTTTTCCGCAACTCGACATCATGCGTGCCTATTTTGCGTGGTCCCAACTTTGGCCCGGTATGTACTTGTTGGGGACTTCACATACACCTTTGAATTTCTTAGCAGGTTTATGCACTGTTTTCCTTCACCGTATAAAGCACTTGTGAATATTAAATAATATTTCGACTATAAGTTTTTTTCATTTGACTTATAGACATTGGAATGTGAGATTATGACAATAAAATTAGAAACTAATCTGTTTTGAGATTTCGACGTTTTAGGAATTTTTATGATATATTATACTTATGGTTGTTGCGAACCGGCATCCTACGGGCTCCGCGCCTGTTTAATCCGGCTCTGCGGCCCTACTTATTTGTCTCTCTCACTCTAATGACGCCTTCGTTAGAGTGACAGAGAAAAATCCTCGAAATTTACGAATTTCAATTTTTGCGGTAGTAGGCCAGTAACAACCCACTACATCTACATTTTACAATCTAGTTCATTCTGTCCACAGTTGGTATCGGCATGGCCCTCCCACTTCTAGAGCAGATCATCAACATCGTTGGAGCAGCGTTCTACTCCATCCTTGGTCTCATCATCCCAGCCACAATCGAAACGGTCTTCCGATGGCATGACCTCGGAAAATTCAATTGGGTGTTATGGAAGAACTGCTTTATAGTTTTCTTTGGATTTTTCTGTCTAATTTCTGGCTGCACTGTTACCATTTTAGATATCATAAAAATACAACAAGGTAAAACTGTGTGAATATAAACTTTGAGTTATGGATGAGAATGTACACTCTTGGTTAAAGTATACCGGTCGGGTATCATTTTTCATAGAAAATACTGCAAAGGGCTGATTTCAAAGAGAGTTTTCAAATATTTACTGGATAAGTAGGTAGAATTCTTTTTAACATCAGGGTGCTTAGACAAGTTGCTAATCGCTAACGCTCAATCGTCAATCGTAAACAAAAGGCAGCTAACTATCTTTGTCGCACTAATATGAAAGACTGACAGAGAGGGAAAACTACGATACGCTACTAAGCGCTAGCGATTAGCAACTTGGCTAAGCATCCTGTTTATAATGTCATTTTCCTGAATTCTTTGACTGCGAGTGTACAGTCGCCATCAGATATATCGTAGCGTCCGGACAGCTCAAAAATATCTGAAAAATACCTTTTATTGTTATGACAATAACTAGTAGCTTATTATTGGACGCTCCAGATACATACTATGATATATCTGACTGTAGCTGCTGATAAACGGGTCGAACTTATTTGCTCTGCTACAATACATAATATGAATTAAGAATAAGTTTTAGAAGTGTGAATCGAATATCAGATTAAAAATGCTAATCATTATTATTACGGTTAATAATATTTTATTTATTTATTTATTTGAGCGGAATTCCTATTAAGTAACAATAAAGGTCATCAAACAATGGGGATGATGACTGTAGTTAAAATAAATTATTTAACATTATGAACGACATAATACACGAAGAAATTATTACTAAGATGTAGATTGCAGTAATTTTTGTACAGAATTTCTATTTAATAAATTCAAAAGAACTTAAAAGAGTAGGTTATTTGGCAGTACTCAAACGTGACGTCACTTTTGAGTATTTCATATAAAATTCCATAGTGGTGATCGTTTGGACAGTTCGAAAAAAGATGCTGATTTGACTTGCCAGTCATCATGCCTATTGCTGGTTGGTTTCATAGTACCTGTACAGTCGAGTGCATTAATATATAGACACATTTGTAAGGGATCAGTATGGAGAAGTGTATATATATTAATGCCCTTGACTGTACCTATACCTACTCATCAAAAGAAAATTAGGGCTACTCAGTGTTTTTACTGTCACTTCGCAACACTTATTTAAAATAATACTTTTTTAAACAAAAAACAGCATTATTGTTTTAGATAAGGTTAATAAACTCAAATAAAGAGACTGGTGGCCCTTATTTTCTTTTGAATAATACAATAATATTGTAAACAGTATAATACAACTCTAAGTCTAAATGATTTATGTCTGACTTGGGTTGGGTATACATATTGATGTGCCGTTCTCGGTGAAATACTAAAACCTACATGGGGAACATTCACAAATGGTAACTTTCCCTATAACATTGAGAATTTACCGGGAACAGCCCATCTCTACTTGGGTACATGAACATGACGTTTAATAATTATTAATACATGCTTTTCAATATAAGTAAATGATAACTATTTATAACAGTAAGGTTTGAAAATAAATGGTCTTTCATTTAACTATCTCCCTTAGTTTGATATTTTCCCACGTACGAGTAGATTCATATTTGAGGCACCAGTCCTTTTCAATTGTTATGCAGTAAGTATTAGCAGCAGTGATGCATGCATAAAGGTGCGTTTAAACCAAACGAGCATTCGCTATTCTATCCCCCACTCTACGAAATCAACGAATCACGTTTTATGTAACGATAGAATTTCGTATAGTGGGGGGTTAGAATAGCAAATGCTCGCTTGGTCTGAATGCACCTATAAATGATAAATGACTTAATTAAATGAATTTTACTAGAGATCCTACTTGATACAAGATTAGTCAAAAATTGGACAGTTAATTTGCATATAACTAAGACTTACCTAAGTATGACATGTCCTCTCGTTATATTCTTAAAAATCTGGGACTGTGATGTAAACGATTGATATACTAAAAGTTTTATATAAATATTTAAAACTACGTTAACTAATTAACTAACTATTATCATACGTTAATCCGTAGTAACTTCCATTATTTATGTGGAAAGGTAGATATCGTAGAAACCTAGTGGAAATTTCATCGATAATACGTAGGTACAAATGTCGTGCATTCGTTCTTTACTGTATGTTTAGTTTGTGCAAATACAGATACGTCATTTTTATGTGCAACAATGCATGCCTTATTCATAACTAAACAAGACGCTAAATATTGTTTGTCCCTTTCGTTCTTATCAATGTATGTCTATAAGACAGAAAGGGACAAACAATACTTAGCAGCTTATTAAATTAAGAGACGTTTTTTGAATAAGGCGGTTACGTTATTATCATCATCATTTTGATAACGCACCTTGCAATAAAACCCTGATTGTTGGGTGCTAAGACAGCTAGGTATACGTCGCCAAAGAAGGCCTCAGTAAGCATTAAGAAATCTACTTGCTATTAATAAACATACTAAGTACGATATAATGATAAAAAATAAAGTCGAAGTTAAATATTAGTTAATCCTATAGATAGACGGGCAAAGTAAATTGACTACATCGTATCTTTTACCATAAGTACCTAGTCTATATAACTTAATGAGAAGGGGAAATTATTTTTCCACATAACTTATAATGTAACTAATCTGTACAACTGAATTTATATACTTACACCCCGCTTTCCCAGTACCTAAATATGAACGAGATGTATAGCAAGCAAATTGAGGTAAATAATTAAATCGACCTATTTAAATGAATGCTGGAGGCGGGTGGCACAGGACCGGTCATTGTGGAAATATTTGGGGAAGGCCTATGTTCATCAGTGGACGTCTTTCGGCTGATATGATGATGATGATGATTTAAGTGAAGCCTTCATGGCATTGACACATGCATTATGCGATCAAGATCTTATTATATAATGACAAAACTATAATAGTATGTGTTTGATATCACAAAGATAAATTTATTCTGGCTACATACTACACAATCAAGGATGCGTTCTTAAAGCATTTTATGTAACGAACTGGAAACCAAGTGACTTGTGGTTCTGTTTTAGTCATTTGTCGTACTTAGCGTCACTTTCTCGCTTTCATACTTGTTAGAATGTGACAGCAATGACGACAAACGATAAACACGGAACCATTATAAACCTACAAGTTAAAATCAGTAAGGGGACCACGATCTATTAATGAGATTTATTTTAGGACCTAATCTGAATCGCCATGTGTCAGTTTAAATAAATAAATATAAATAAGAAGTTTATAGAATAACTGCCATTAAACTGACAAGTAGAACCTAAACTGAATCTCATTAAGAGATCACAGTAACCCCCCTGACCGGTTAACCTCATTCAAATCCCTCGAAACTAGTTTAATGTGTTTTTTTTTAAGTTGGCACAACAAAGTGGCTCCACTCCATCTGATCGTAAGTGAAAATTAGAGCCCAGCTCGCGGCGGCAACGAACAGGAGACAAGAAGTAACCTTGCAGTTGCCACCGCCTTGCTGGCCCGCAAGATGCTTCTTCACGCTTCGTTTAAAGGATCCTAATTGGAGAAAAGACTCTCGAAGATCGAATGATTTATCAGAACGAACAAACAAAATTAAGTTAGACCATTTGCATTTTAATATAGGTAATACAAATTTATCTATGTCTCTCGTTCAATGGCAATTGGATCCTTTTTAGTACATTTATCGAACTAGTTTTATATTGGTGTTAATGTGGAAATGATATTAGTCTAAATCAGTGGGGCAGTGGGGTAACGCTTTTCATGGAACTGTTTTGTGTGACTGTTATTATCTCAAGAATGTGATTATAAAAAGTGAAATAATTGAAGGCTCTATGACACTGACAAGCCAGAAACGTAGGTACATGTGAGTTCGGTATGAATTTGGTATGAACTCGTTTGTTTTATCTCAATTTTATCAAAAAGATTAACGAATGACATCATAAAAATCTTACCAAGTGAAATGACTAGAAGATTTAGAATCTAGTTATTGCAGCATGAGATAGTTAAGAAAATGTAAGTAAGCAATATGCTGTCTGTTTTGGCAAATAAAATAAAAATATTCTCAGTGAAAAATACAAACATTTTAGGAGTTTTTCATCAACTAAGATATTGTATTTTACAGGAAAACACTGTTAATTGTACCTATCTAAGGCTACTTACAAAATGTATGCGCTCCAGTGACTTTATTACATTGATATCTTGATATCAGCAGCCGGTACTTGTGTTAATACGTTGTGTAAAATCAAAGTTAATCGCAATAAATTGCTATACTTACCTTTCAAGTTTGTTATGCCAGTGAGCTAATAAAATAATCAATTGGTGTTAAAGTGCAATCAATTATAGCTACATAAAGATGAATGGAGACATAGCAAAAAACGATTACAACCCGTTTGAGCATAGAAAAGTGGAAAAGCCTAATTCGTAAGTAAACTTTTCATTTTGTATTTATCCACAAGCTTGTGATGGTCCGTGTTTAATCGTTTGTCGTTGTTGCCGTCAGGTTCTAACAAGTAAGCAAGTCCGAAAGTAACAAGTAGCACGATAAACGACAAACGCGTGACCATCATAAGCCACCTGATCCGTAAAATAATGAACACTAACGGTACAACTTAAAACTACATGCATTGACATAAAAGACTATTGAGTGAGGATTGTTCGAATGGTTCTACATAGACTATACAGGATGACATCTGGGTCATGGGACTCATGGGGCAGGAGTGAACAGGGGTAAAGATAATTAACTCATACGTCATCTGCTTCTCTCAGTACACTCCTAGACGTAAGTCTCTCCTATTAACTATGCGTCGAAGCATTAGGAGGTAAATGGCCATAATCACCACGCTGGGCAAGCAGATTGGCGATCGCATTAATGTATCCACTAAGATGACGCTGCTGCCCATCATCAATCTTTTATCAAATAATGGTCAGTGACACTTCAATCCCTTAGTCGACTCTTACGACACCCGCAGGAGGAGTTGGGGTCGTGACAAATGTATTCTTACATCAACTCATGACACTTTAATCCCTTAGTCGAATCTTACGACACCCACGGGAAGATTTGGGAATTCACTCACAATTAGACGATTTTTTTGGAGATTGATTCGCGATTCCTTGGTTGTCTCCATAGTGAAAGTTGCTCAGCTTGACTGTCCCTAGTACACTGTTTACTCCTGTTCCACTGCCCGAATTCCTATTTGTATCTGTAAATTATATCTAATGCATGTCAGCGTGTTTGTATCGTACTTGAATTATAGCTAAGAATTCACTTTCTAACTCCTTTATTCATAAACGTCTCCTAACCTAACAAACCGCTAAGTATTGTTTGTCCCTCTCGCTCTTATGAACATATTGATAAGACCGAAAGTGACGAACAATATTTGATGGCTTGCTAAGTTAGCAGACGTTTATTAACCGGCAAAATAGTTACCCTGGATACCTATTCAAGAAACAAACAATCCATTTAGAGTTTGTAATCTAACCTTGCCATGACAATAGGGATGATGATGACTTTAGTTAAAATAAATTATTTAACATTGTGCACGACATAATACACGAAGAAATATTACTAAGATTTAGATTGCAGTAATTTTTGTACAGAACTTCTATTTAATAAATTGGAAAGAACTTAAAAAAGTACGTCATTTGGCAGTACTCAAACGTGACGTCACTTTTGAGTATTTCTTATAAAATTTCATAGTGGTGATCGTTTTGACAGTTCGAAAAAAGATGCTGATTTGACTTGCCAGTCATCATGCCTATTAATAAAATAAATGTTTTTTTTTATAATTTCAGGGATGCAAGAGCTCTTGCTAACCTTCTCAAGGCTTCGCTAGGGTCAGGCCTTCTGGCTATGCCCGTGGCATTTGCCAACGCAGGGTGGATAGTTGGCATCGTTGGAACAGTCATAATTGCGTTCATTTGCGGCCACTGCGTTCACATATTTGTAAGTAATTAACGTAATATTCCATGTGAAGAGTTAATCACAGAAAATATCTGATATTGATAGTTGAAATACATTTCAAGTAGTTTGCATCAACAATCCACTTGAGTTATTAAATTAAACGGCCATGTATTCATAAGTACTTAAAGAATGACTAAACGTGGCATGGCATAGCCACCCTGCTTACGAAGCTGGAGATTCCGGGTTTAAATCCCGACGAGGGCATTTATTTGTGTGTTTACCACAGTAAATATATAACTGTTAGCAGTCCCAAAAAGACAGTTGCATTCTGTTCGTGGCTGAGCTTAAGGCTGCGATTCCACCAGAGATGTGCGAGGATGTGTTTACATACAAGTGACACCTATTAATGTCTCGAGCGAGTTGTCATTTGTATGGAAACACATCCTCGCACATCTCTGGTGGAAACGCAGCCTTAACGAATGGCATCTACGCACCCGCAAGATGCTCGTATACAGTAAGCGAGAATGACAGAATCGTACGAAAAGTCACGTAATCGTTTCCATAAATTATTATGGTTACGTGACTTATCGCTTACCGTATAGGTACGATTCCAGAATGGCATCTTGGCTAGTGCTGGTATTTCTTTTTTGTTATCGTCGACACGTAAAAATTTAATTAGAGTAATTCATCCAAAACGAATTCTTCTTTATGTCTAAAGTTTATCTTTGACTTTTAGTTGAGTAAGAGCAAATGGATGGATAATAGGATGTTGTCTGTCAATTTAAAAATCTGTGCTTCCAGGTGGAGACGTCTCGCAAATGCTGTAAGGTGGAACGAAAGCCTCTATTAAACTACGCAGAGACCTGTAGGGCAGCCTTTGCTAATGGCCCAAAAGCGGTTAGGCACTATGCGAGGACTGCCAGGTGACTTATATCTAGGAGTCGGAACTATGGGTGCAAAACTTTAACAACACGTCAAGTAGTCATGAAAGAGTACATACATCTATAAAATATACATATCTACACACCCACACGTTGTAAGTTCAAGATTTCGAGAAAGGGAATATAATTGGATACAGATTTTTCAATAACGTTCGTATTTTTCTTGGCTAAAGTGTTCCCATACGAGTATAGTCAAGTTTGAAGTTTTGTTAAAGTTTTGCACCCATAGTTCCGACATCCGACCCCTCTTATATCATTATAAGTATGCTTTAATGTTATTTCAAACTGATAATAGCAATAGGTAGGAAGACTAGGAAGGTTGGCAATTGGGCATTCCCTCTGTCATTGAGGTTTTTAGTGGTAAAACAGGGTTTTTTAAATAAGTTAAAGTCTCAAAAGTAATAGCAGTAAATAATAGTAGTAGCGATTAGTACTACGTATTTGAGGAGATTTCAAAATTTTGAACAACATTGGTATTTTTTACAATTTCCCAACTCAGAAACTCAGCTCTTTCGATCCTAAAAGTAAAACAAAGTTACGGAAATTTTTCGTATCTTTCCATTCTATTACTGTCATTACAAGGCTGTTAAAATGGTTATGTAATGAAAAAATAAAATCGGGAATATTTTTTCTACACGAAAATCACTCACGGTCACGATTTTGAATAGAAATACTAACATAAAAATATTCAATTTCAAACAGTCTTATAGTTATGGCCACTATACTTTATTATAATTGGCGTTTTGTATGAATATATTGAAATGATAATAGCACGGTTCTCAATTCTGCAATACCGTAACTAGCACAATCTGTACAATACAAAACAATGTGTTCCTTATCATTGACGAAGAGCAATCATGCAAACGCTTACTTTATTGCAGTAACGTAAGGTGCTTTCAAACCAAAAGAGCATTCGCTATTCTAACCCCCCACTCTACGAAATGCCATTGTTACACAAAACGTGATTGGTAGATTTCGTAGAACGGGGGATAGAACAGCGAATGCTGTTTTGGTTTGAACGCACCTTTATGCAGCGATAATGTGAATGGCCGAGAGAAAAATAAATAAGTTGTAATAGTTAGGTAGTACGTTTTTAGGGTTTCTTAGTTGATAATTTGATTTAATGTTATGTATGCCACAATGTGTGTATTCAAATTGAATGCAATAAATGTAGCTATTAAAAGTTTTTTGCTATAGTTTGACAAAAATTCCGTAATAAGCGCATGCGCAGCGTGACAAATATTACACACTTTAGGGTTCAAAGGAAGAATAAGTGTCAACTAACTGCGGTCGATATTTTCTACATGCATAATTACATAATAAATAGTATAATCTCAGAATTAGTCTTATGATGTGAAATATAATTAATGTGTTTTTTTTTCTTATTTCTATATCCTATTTTGTATTCTATTTTTCCAATTGCTGCCAAATGTTCTGCTGTAATATCATGTAAACTTTTGTTTTAATAAATAAATAAATAATGAAGTAGAAAGAAACCATTGATCCTCAATAAATACAACAATAAAGGCATGGATTGGATGATGTTAAGCCTCAATAAATACAAACCAAGCCTTATATTTGAAAAGCCGCGTATTAAATTGGAATAAATATGCCTAATCTGATAATCCTTTGTTTTACAGTATATTAGCCGAGTTATCTTTGCTCTGCACGTACGTCGGTGTATGTTGTATTTTTACGGTCCTTATATCAGAAAATATTAAGCAGGTGAGTTTCATGTTTGTACATATTAGTCATTTCATAATTATGTAAAAATTACTTGACTATATATACCCACTAATAAGGAAGAATAAAGGTATCTGCCCACTAGACCGTACCATAACATGACCGTAGCATGAACGTATCAGACAAAAAACTATTCTTTGTATTGAAAAGTATGAGGCTATGTTGGCCGGCGCTGGAAAGTCCTAGTGGGCATAGTCTCATATTTTTCAATACAAAGAATATTTTTTTAGTCTGATACGTTCATGCTACGGTCATGGTATGATACGGTCTAGTGGGCACAGATCTTAAGGCGCCGCTTACACAGTGACACTATTTTCCACGACAAATTGAACAACTGGCAAAGAAAACAATCAAAAATATTTTTTTCAGAATTGACAGTAGAATAAGTTGAACTATATTTTAATGTGTATTATTATAAACTGTGTACGTAATCTTGATTCAAATATTACAGTCAACAAGTAGAAAAAGAATATTCAGACTTTTTTAATAATTATAACAAAAATTCAGAGATAAAATTTACTATAGTTTAGAAGAATTTGTCACTTCACAATCTTAACTAATTTGTAAATAATATCATTATTAATACAATCAACGCTTATGTTTCAGCTTTTGGATACATATTACCCCGTCGTGACCCTTTCAGTGCAGTACTACTGTTTAATTCTGTTAGTCCCGCTGAGTATTATGACCCAAATTAGACATCTGAAGTGGTTGGCGCCTTTTTCTGCGATGGCGAACATATTATTGGTCATCACGTTTATAATATGCCTATATTATATATTCAAAGATCCAATATCTATCGAGGGTGCAAGACCTATGGGAGATATATCCAGATTTCCTGCATTTCTGTCGTAAGTACTATGGTATCGTCGAGTCCCCTATCTTTGCCTGGGCTACCTAATCTTGCCTATTGTACAAAGTTAAAATTCCCGTTTAATTTTTAGTATGTTGGTGTTACACAACAAATGTTATTCAAAGTTAGAAATTAGGTGGATTTTTCACGCTAGGCGAAGATGCTGGACTCGACAGTACCTACCTATGTTTTAAAAGTAGGTTTCGAGTAGGTACCTAAAGTACCAGGTACTAAAATAAAAATAAAAAATTGATGACACAATGAAGCTACAAAACTGCAAAAGCGTGGTGATTTCAATTTTATCAGTCAGTTTGGTTTTTGAATACCTACTGATATGTATTCAAAAACCAAACTGACTGATAAAAAAGAATATTAGGTTGAAATTAATTTGTATTCCATACTGAACCGTCCAAATTCGGGTACGGTATTTTAGTAAAGTAAATAGTTTAGAATTCAAAAAAAATATTAAACAACAATAGCTGACTTTGACGTCTATGTCACATATCGTGAAACACGTTCTCAGATATATTTTTACGTTAATAATAATAAAATAAACGTCTTTTAACTAAAATGTAAGTCTCAAGTTGGAAATAAAACAAAATTTTGTGCTTAAAATGCGTGATTAAGTATGAAATAATACAAGTTAATAAAATTCGGGTCTGATTATTGTAATTTTTTTTTTTAATTCCATTGACAAATTTTGAAATTTTGAAAAATCAGCCCCTAATCTATAAAACACGTCATCAAGCAACATTTATTTCGACAGAACAGTAATCTTCGCAATGGAAGGCATCGGCGTAGTGATGCCAGTGGAGAACGCAATGAAAAAGCCGCAACACTTCCTCGGGTGTCCCAGCGTGCTGGTGATAGCTATGGGCTTCATCATGGTGCTTTACACCATCCTCGGTCTGTTCGGCTACTTCAGATATGGCGATGCGGTTATGGCCACTATAACCCTCAATTTACCAGTCGATGATTGGTAAGATCATTATTATTTGATAGCATGTAGGATGACCGCTGAAGAGTGTGTTTACTATTAGCTGTCATCGCGTTATTACTTATTACTCGTTATTAGCAGAGCCCGGAAAAATAGCAAAACAAATGACTGTTGCAATGAAACTAGGGTGAGAATCATTTTATATCGAGTAAGTTTATATATCAACCTCGTCCGTTTCAAACCGTTTTAAGATACAAATAATAATTATCTAGAGACAAAACTTATATTTTATCGCTGTCATACGCAATGAAATTACAATAATGAAATTCAATGTCTTATGGAGATTTCTGAAGTGTCTATTATTTTAAATGAGGTTGATTACCTCTTTGTCACCCGACTAGAGCCAAGCCAAAAGAGAAGGGTTAAAGGCGGAAACACACTACTAAAACGCGACGCAACCCGACGAAACGCGACGCGTGTTGAGTCGTATCAAGTTTGTAGCTGGCCCATTAAGGAATGAACTTGAATAAGACAGTTGTTTCATTTGTTAGAATATATACTTTCATGGTTGCCAAAGTAACGTGAAACGTAACGTAAAGGTGCATTTAGACCAAACTAGCATTCGGTCCTTCTATTCCCACTCTATGAAATTCGTTCATTATACAAAACGTGATTCGTCAAAATTCGTTGATTTCGTAGAGTGGGGGATAGAAAGCGAATACTCGTTTAGTCTAAATGCACCTTCACGTGTGGTGAAATAGGAATTCCATTGTTTCGATTTCGCTGCAGAATTATAATTAAAAGCAGCTCCCTGTGTAAAATTCCTTTCAGTCTGTTACGAATATTTAAATAACATAGTACTTTAAGCGATAACAATCGCATATCTACAGCTTTTATTGTGGATTATACTTTCCTTGGTGATCGTTACGTAAATTACTCATATCATAACATTCAAAACAAAAAACATCGGAAAACGTCTCAAGTTGAAGATAACAATCTGACATCGGTATAGGACGAAATAAAATAAATATTTACAGATGGTGTTCTTTACGCACAAACGGGACATAATTAGGACCTAAACTGAATCGCCATGTTGTGTCAGTTCCATAGATTGGCTATGTAAAATTTTCCGAAGGTATGAATATTATATTTTTCCCTGATAGCCGTCGTCTAAAGGTTCAAGAAAATGCGGCTCTTTTATTTTTATTTCCTATAAATTGTTAATTATCTTTTTTTATGTGAGTTTGGTGACATTTGTGCAGTTTTATGGATGAATAGAGCCTAATGCTTTCGTCCGCAATCAGTACAATGAAATAGAAAAAATATCTGTCACTCGTGTCATTTATTCATTTTTTTTCTATTTCATTGTTCTTGTTGCGGACGAAAGCATTAGGCTCTATTCCTCCATAAAACTGTACAAATGTCATCTCACTCACTTAAAAAAAGATTGTTAACAAATTTTAGGATATAAAAATAAAAGAGTCGCATTGTCTTGAACCTTAAGACGACAGCTATCAGGGAAATAATAATATTCATACCTTCAAAAAACTTTACATAGCTAATTGTCAAAAATTGACACGCCAAACCGAAACTGAATTGCACAATTAATAGATCATGGCAGCCCCCAAGGCTCTGTTAAGGTGCATTTAGACCAAACGAGCCAATTAGGGCTTGCATTCCGGAATTCCGGAATTTCGAAATATCGGAATTTCGGACTGATTTTGCTGTTTTTACAGTTCCGGAATTGACACAGCTAATATCGGAATTCCGGAATTAAATAAAAGTGTTTTTATTATATGGAAAAACATAAAATATCAACACGATTATGATAATCAGGTACAGAATACAGGATACAAAGCCACCACAATATATATCGATAAGTAGTTCTAACCACAAATTGTGTTATGTTTTATTTTCTGCAAAATAAACTGTGTTTACTAAATATTAGGTACTACTAAACCACGAAAACTGGCCAAAGTAAACAACGATCCTGTACCAGATTTTAATCATCAATTGGGTTGCAATTATTTACCGTTATTTTTCTTTTAGCCCTTCGATAATTATACGCATTACTATTTACATATGTCGAAGAATCTTAAACTTTGACTTAAGTCTCTACTTGGTCTAATATCAAGGAGCATTCCAAAAAAGTAAAATTTTGGTATCTGTAATTAAAGTTTACAGGTACGTAACTGATTGTTGCCAAGATTGTAACATAATGTAAAATGACTAATGTTTCGAATTTGAATTACCATACCTATCAGTACTAAGCATTTTGTATAAAAACTTAACCTTAATTATTAATGGACAATACAATGTGCCCATGAGGAAAAAGAAAAATAATTAACAGCGGATTTATGACTAGATTTGAAGTTTAAAATGTAGTATAAAGTATACCGGATGACGTCTATTTTAAGAGAAAATGTCTTTTATTTAAACCGTTTTAGCCCGTTACGCATTTTAGGTAACGATTTTATCGCTGTGTTGCCTTCAACAACTCTCTTCTTCTTCTAACACTCTCGTTAGTAATTCCGTGCTTACCTCCCTTGATGCACAATGTACAATCATCATCATCATTACTTAAGAGCTACGCTCTTGTCGGTGGAGTGATCGCCATTCTTCTCTATTCTATGCAAGCCTTTTGACATCTGAGTACGACTCGACAGCTACTTTTTCCTTTAATTGGCTGAGGTATGTAATTCTTGGCCTTCCTCTACTTCTCTTGCCCTCGATCTTCCCCTCTAGGATATTCAGAAAGAAGCTGTCGTGTCGTATCAGGTGGCCCATCATCGTGCCTCTCCTATTTTTTACTGTTTCCAGTAGGCATCGCTTTTCTCCTACCATTTTGAGTACTTATCATTAGTCTTTCTTTCCGTCCAGCTAATCCTTTCCATCCTCCGCCAACACCACATTTCAAATGCTTCCAGCTTTTCTCTGTCTCGTTGTGTCAGTGTCCACGTCTCACACGCATATAACGTAATCCTCCAAATATACTTTAATTAAACGTTTTTTCACTTTCTGAGAGATATGTGCCCTCAGCAGGTGCTTTTTGTTATAAAAAGCTTTTTTGGCCATAACAATTCTCTGCGTGATATCTGCTGTGCATCTGGAGTCATTGGTAAAATAACACTACCCAAATATTTAAATTGGGTTACTTGCTCTATTGCTGTATTACTTACTTACTTACTCACTGGCGCACCGACCCAAAGCGAGTCCTGGCCTCCGACACGAGTTGTCGCCACCGGTCCCGATCTTGCGCTGCTTCCCTCCAATCTGTTTCCGTCAGCTCGCGCAAGTCCAACTCGTCGACGTCGCTCCACCGGTACCTGGGACGCCCGACAGGTCTTCGCCCTAGTGGACGACCCAAGTATGCGCGTTTAGCACCCCGATCTTCCTCCATCCTTATGACGTGACCCAGCCAGCGGAGACGATGAGCTTTGGTTTGGCCAATTATATCGGGCTCGGGTATAAGATCTCTGATCTCGGCGTTTTTCCGGATTCTGAAGCTATTGCTGTATTATCTAGTATAATTGGATGGGCGTTTTGAAATAGTGAGTGCTTTGGTTTTCTTACAATTTATTTTGAGCCCGAATCGTTTGAACATTTTTGCCACTAATAACTGAAGTTGCAATGTCATCCGCAAATCTTATAAATTGAATTTTCTGTCCGTTAAACTTGACTCCCCCTAAATCTGATTCTACAATGTACAATAATTACCTAAAACTTTAAATGCATTTTTGCGATAGTTTCATTAATAAAATTATTTTTTATATAGTGCAGCATTCGAAACACACAAAAAAATTTGCTTCTTTTAGCCTCAGGAATATGATGTTAAATTATTTCCCTTTCCTCATGGGTATCTTGTATACAAATCACATAGCAATTTTACGTTTTATTTAAATATGACCTAGATTTACAAAATTTTCGTTAATTCCGGAACTAGTATCGAAATTCCGGAATTGAAGTGTAATATCGAAAATCAGTTCCGGAACTGGAAATGGTCCGATATTGCAAGCCCTTGGCTCGCTCATTCTATCCCCAAGTCTACGAAATCAACGAATTTCGGCGAATCACGTTTTATGTAACAAATGAATTTCTGATGGCGATTGTACTTTTTTTCAGGCCAGCAATATGCGCCAAAGCGTTCATAGCAGTATCAATCTTCTTGACATATCCCCTCCATTTCTTCGTGGTGGTCGACATTTTGACAAAGTACGTCAACCCGCATGTAAAGAAGCAGTACACGGATATTACTCAGATTTGCATGAGAATATTTGTTGTTTGGTTTTGCGGTAAGTTAATAATGTGTAGCCCTTATTAATATTCACTGTGTTCACAGTACAGTCGACGTCAACGACATTAATGCCAATGCAATAAAGATGTGTCAATATTTTTGCTACCTAAATCGTAATTTTATTTTCATCACACTTGCTGTCTAAGCGCGCCATTGCTTGTGCGTAGCGGGAGTAATAGAAAAGTGAAATTCCCTAGGGAGTAATAGCAATGTCAGTACGTCATTTAACAAATATTTATGTCTCAAAACTTATTTTTTGTCAGCAAGTGTGATGAAAAACATTGCATGCATCACGGTCGGTAAGCGGAATACTAACTCGAGTCATAAAAGCCCTCCGCCTAACGGCGTCGGGCTTCTAATACTCTCGTTAGTAATTCCGTACTTACCTCCCTTGATGCACAATGTTCTATTTTGACTTCGACTATACAAAACTTGCCAGCTTAATTACTTATTATACAGTAATTAAGCTGGATTTACATCCGCGACTTTTTACGTAATTTGTAGGGACGGAGCTATACTAAGGAATGAGATAGGGATTGTCACCTCTTATTACATGTTGTAGTATACGTTCCTACAACTTACGTAAAAAAAAATCCCCTTATTCATAAACGTCTCCTATCTTAGTAGGCTGCTAAGCATTGTTTGTCCCTTTCGATACGGCTACTGCTGTATTTTTCGTTCAACAAATAATGACTTCTATACATTTTCAGGTGCCATCGGTATAGCCTTACCCATGTTGGAACAGATCATCAACATCGTCGGAGCTCTATTCTACTCGATCCTGGGCCTCATCATCCCTGGTATTGTCGATACTATTTTCCGATGGCCTGACCTTGGAAGATATCGCTATATTCTTTGGAAAAATGCCCTTATAGTGCTCTTCGGGTTTCTCTGTTTGATCTCCGGATGTGCTGTTACTATTGGCGACATCTTGCAGAATTTGAAAGAACAACGTACGGAGTGAAGCTTGCTTTAAGATTTCATTAAATAACCTTAATAACCTTTGATCACCAAGAACCACTAAAGTGGCTGTGTGTTGGCATGCCGAAAACTAAAGTGGTCATCGATTATGTTGTTAAAATAACTGTCTTGCTAGCAGATAAGGTTTATTTTCGTTGTTAGAGATATGTACTGGCAATGGCATGTATGTTACATTATTGATGAGAGATGGAAGGTGTTTAAAAGGTTAAAGAGCCTACCTACAAAGACATTTTAATTTGTATTGGTAATAAAATATAGCCAAAAGAAGCAAGTCACGTTTTTAAGCTAATATGATGAAGGATATTAAACAATATGAGTCCAGTATTATATTATTTTGTGAACCTATTTTTATAGTTAGTTATTTATTGAGGAACATATTTTGAATTGTTAAGTCAATAGCTGAGATGGATTGTCTGGTGTTAATAAATGACCCTTAAATTGGTCCATTTTACTTAAAGGAGACAGGAGACATCCCTATATTTATTAAAACATCAAAATCCGTCGCGTAGATTCGTCAGAATCCTCACAATGAGTACAAGATTAAATTATTAAAGAAAGTAGAGCTAGCCATTAATCTTTTAACTTACTATATCAATCAATAAAGGAAATAAAAAAAACTTAGTTCTTGACCTTAATATTTCTACTGCGCGATAATACAATATTGCAGAACATTTCACATTCCCGGGTTTAATTTGAGCAGAATATTTTTGACCAAGTCTACCGGTATAATTACTCTCGTAAGTCGTTGGCATTGTTTCAAGATCTATCCATCATCATTCCAGTCATTAAGCGTTCGGGTTTGTTGCAAATAATCTGTGAAATATTTTCTGTGGCATTTTACTCAGTATTTACGCCAATTTATAAATATTTACCAAGGTTACTTCAGTTGACTGAGAACACGTGGCGAAACAAAAATATCAGTCACAACAAACTTTCGGTATCGCTATTTTTGGAGTGAGAGAATTATAAACAGAATCTTAAAACTAAAAGCGACATTTCCAACTGCTAAAAATTTGGTTCCCCGTGGTATGAATTAATTTTATGAACTAGGTATGTGACGCCGTAAAATATATCAAACCTTAATACTTACCTGTTTCTCATATATCTCAACATAATATTATATCATGAATTAATAAGATCATTTTCAATATTCGTGTACTTGCATTTGCGGCGTGGCAAATTGCCAAAGGAAAGGGAATATCAAAACAAAGAAGTTACAATAAATACAAAAAAATAACCCTGATAGCCTGCTCCCTATTCGCGCCATAATTGGTTTCCAAAAAGGTAACCTTATTTTATTATTGTTTGCTTGTATTTAGTTTTTATATTAAAAGATTGAAAGTATTACCTACTTAATTAATGTAATGTTGAAGTTTTTTTTTTCAAAACACCGTATAATATATAAAACTGGCGAAAATTTCAGGTAAGTTATTTGGATTCTGCCTACTACCGTCAACACCGAAGTTCGTAATTTTTTGGGATTTGTCTCTGTCACACAAATGACGCCTTCATGGGAGTGACAGGGAAAAATCCCCGAAATTTATGAACTTCGGTGTTCGCGGTAGGGCCCCTGATTATGGCGCAGTTTAGATAGAGAACTAGGTACAGCAACGAGGGACGAGTAATTAGTAATTTCTCATACATGTAAAGAGTGTGATCAAAATGGTGATACAAGATACTAAAACATTAATCTATTAATGATTTAGGACAACTTTTACTACAGGGCCAAATATGAAAAATCAAAAAAATTGGTTAGATTTATATTTAATTTATGTATAAAAATAGTACCTTCTGATTTATAAATACAGATATTAAAATAACCGTTAACGATTTGATGTCATAATCTAATCTGCATCAGCGCATAAACTACATGAATGATTTATTTACGAACACAAAGTGACGTAGTTAGATTCCAAGGTAGGTATCTGTTGTTAATTTTATGTCATTAGCTTTACATGCAATACGTGAGTAATCCGATAATCTCGTTGACATGCCACCAATCTCTTGGCAATGCAAGAAATAAATGTCGTAATGTTAATAAACTATTCTAATAATAGTACTTGTCAGTAGTTTATATCGTAAGTATTCGATTGAGTCAATTTTCACGTGGGGTGAAACACGTGGCTCGGCGGGCAACGTTGAACGCGCAATCGGTCTCTTCTCAAAGTTCAATGACAAGCTAAATCAATGTCGCGACTCCTATTAGACGCGGAAATTTAGAGATCCTCTGATATCACGAAGACTTCAAATACGATTTGGGTCAAACTCAAAATCATGTTATGGGTCTTTCCGGTGGACATTTTAAAAGTTAAGGGCTATGAGAGTTAATTTTCTTATTAAACTCTTATTGTCATTTAAAGGCACTCCTTTCTTATTGAATTGCATGATAAAAATCACGACTATACTCCTACCAGTTGCTTTTTCCACTTTTTCTGTCCACGAGGCGTAGCCAAGTTGCCAATCGCTAGCGCTTAGTAGTGTATCGTAGTTTTCCCTCTCTGTCACTCTTTCATGTTAGTGCGACAAAGACAGTTAGCTGCCTTTAGCTTACGATTGACGATGAAGCGCTGGCGATTGGCAACTTGTCTAAGCACCCTGTGGTCGATAGTTAACAGCCTGTGGACAGTAACGAGTTTTATCATACAACGCAATGAAAAAGGATTACGTCTCATTGAAGATAAGGCTTTCATAAGAAATTCAAGCTTTATAGGCCTTAACTTTTAGATTGTCCACCGAATAGACTCCGAATATGGGTTTGCGTTTGACCCATTTATCCGAAAATATTAATCAGACATCAATCATAAAATTGATTGAGAGGCGAAGCAGGTTGTATTCTTGTTTTACCGGATTCGTAGCTGGCCGAATTCTTAAATCGACAGATTCATATTAGGTCTTACCTTGTCGTTTTCGAAAGACACCAGGATGCTTAGCCAAGTTGCCAATCGCAAACACTTAGTAGCGTATCGTAGTTTTCCCTCTCTGTCACTCTTTCATATTAGTGCGACAAAGACAGTTAGCTGCCTTTCGTTTACGATTGACGATTAAGCGTTAGCGATTGGCAACTTGTCTAAGCACCCAGATTACTAATCTAACTAACTAGTCGGCTGTGGACCTAGTTCGAGAAACGGTCAGTTTCTTATTTTACCAAATTTTTATGACATTCGTTTCTCATTCCATTTGAGACGACGTTTATTTAAAGTGGATAAATGCTAAATGAGAACCTGCCGCCAAGACAGAAGTAGATGCTTACGACTATTAGCCTACCGCGAACCTGGAAAATCCTAAATTTCGAGCATTTGTCTCTGTCACTCTGATAGCGCCTTCATGGAATGACGGGGACATATGCTCGGAAATTACGATTTTCAGACGGTCGGAGTCACCAAAGAGACTGCTACCTACGATCTTATAATCATATTATATGAGAATAACCCAACACATTTTTGCGCTCAGTGTAGGACCCACAGCATTATTATCGACTGCGTGACACACTTACGAAAATGATGAATCAATGTGAAGATCAATGTTTTAACTCGCTAAAGTGATGTAGTATTCAATTTGATACGATCGTGACATAACGTGAAAGCCTTCGAATCTCTTTGCCTTCAAGTCATCACAATTAATATTACAACCAAATTTCGTATTTTACATAGACCAGTCACTTTTCAAGCTTCAAGTATGAGTAGACTAAGGCATAGAAGTGTCAATTAATATTCGTTTATAGAAGATTGATGATGGACAGCAGCATCATCATAGCGGACACACTACTGCGATCGCCAACCCGCTTGTCCAGCGTGGCGATTATGGGCATTTACGTCCTAATGCATCCATACGCATAGTTAATAGGAGAGGCCTAAATACGTCCAGCAGTGGACTGAGAGGCTGATGACGTGACACTATAATATCACTACCTATTGAATAATTTAGAAGGCTAAACCAGTTCTCTCATAACGAGTTGATGTCTATGAGGTATAGGTATTTTATACGAATAAAAGCTCGCGCTTACATACATTGGATGTATTTTCCTCAAGGCAAATAAACATTATACTTACAATGTATGTAAACGCATGTATGAAATTAAGTACCTACTTATAATTAATAAAAGTAAAGCAAAAGATGTTACAGAGTATTATTAATTAGCACTATTATTATTTTCGTCGTAGTTTAATGTAACAAGGAATGCTTCTACTCTCTCATATTTCCTCTTAAGAAACAAGACGAATCAAAATGGGTAGTAATGTCAAAACTCCTAATTTGACACTACAGGGTGAACGATATGAAGTGTTGCCACAAGTAGATTTTAATAAGTCTGGTGTCAAAGTAATAGTAGCGGCTTAATATCGGAAATATGTTTTGGACACCACATTGAAGTCTATTAGGCACGCAAACACTTGGGTTGTAGACCGCAAACATAACGAGACTGAGCTTCGGCTTATGAAGCTCGTAAGAACGAAAAATGGCTGAAAACCGAATTTCACGTGTAATTTCTCCAGTGCAGTGAGTTTCGGACTTTTTATCTGGTCTATTTTGAAGAGAAAGGTGAGAGCAATTAAACATGCTAGTATAAATGCAATGAAGGAAGCGATCGTATTTCACTCCATTGGATCACAAACGTGCTGCGAGCAAATATTTATAGTCAAGGCAAAAGGTTAATCACAAAATGTAATATTTTTCTCTTGTTTATTTGTTACTTATATTAATAAATTGTTGCAACTAAAAAATCACAGTCCTTTGAAATTGGTAACACTTCTTATCGTTCACCCTGTTGTACCTATCTGAGAGTAAGAGCTGTTCTTGGGATAAAAGTTTGGTGAAATCGAGCCTTAGGTACCTACTTGATGCTGAAGCAAAAAAACATGATATGACTTAGTCTGTCGGTATTCATATTAACCCCCGTATTTGATTAGCCAAATCTCATAGGAAGATAGCCAAATGCGCATTTCGTATCAAACTGTACTTACCTATTTTACCTACATACTTAATGAAATGTGCTCAACATAGTAATAATGTCGAATAATAAATTAAATGCTTGAAACGAAACAGGCCAGGCACTCGTGTAGTGATTGCCGCCGGATTAAGTACGACATAATATTAATAGTGCTTTATATGGGCAATATAGAAAATGGGCGAAAGAACAAAAAAATGGATCACAGAACTGATAGAGCGTAGCTACCGGACATTGTGAGTATTTTGCATAATTTTTTGGACTCGTTTGATTTTTTTTTTATGCATTCACTGCCGGCTTTTTTTGTTTAAATTTTCTGGCAGGTATTTTTAGACTCTATTCAGTGCCACAAACGCACGTTGGTATCATATTTGATAATTTATGGGACATGCCTACTACCGCGAAAATCGATATTCGTAAATTTCGAGGATTTTTCTCTGTCACCCCAAAGAAGGCGTCATTAGAGTGAAAGAGACATATCCTCGAAATTTGCGGATTTCGAAGTTCGCGGTAGGACCGCAGGTCCGATGCGTATGAACGCACCATGTGCGTTGAGAGTACCTAGGTACCTACTCCCATAATATATGTAAAAAAATACTCACAGTAGTGTTCGAGGTACTGGGTGAATATCAAGTAAACGCAATATTAAAACGATGAAAAAAATATCTATACAAACAGTATTATATAACGGAAAAGCTATACTACTGATATTTTTTCAGTGAGGACCTTATTAAATAATAGTTATACAGAAATGTAGGTAAAATATATAATAAATTAAATGATGAATAGGCGAAAATAATACTGTATTATTTTAAGACAATTAAAACAGAAATTAATTGATAAATGTTATTATAATTTAAAATAATTTTTCAATGACCATAATGTTTAATTTTTATTTGTAAATTTATAATTCTGTAAATGTTGTACTTTGGATAAGGTAGTAGTTAAGACTAGCTTTAAAGTTATTAATTATTTGCTGTGCCCTTACAGGGTATCATATCTGACATGTATTTTATATGAAGTTATGATAGCATGAATAAATGAATATGAATATGAATATAGGGTGCATCTGCTACTAATGAAAGCTAAGAACAGCAGGTGCATGCCCGGTCTTCGACTTGACTTTGAACACTTGTATATTTCGAATGTCATGACCAAAGCTGTGCCAACGCCCTCTGCTCTGCACTGCAAACGTCTACTTATAAAACGTAACGTGCGCGAGTTACCATATCACGTAATGCAAAAAAAATATATTATCTTCTCATGTCCATTTTTACCCTCGTCTACTATTATGCCTCAAAAAATTTCCTCGGGTAAAAATGGGTCACTTTATGCCCTTGTTGTACAATCTACTATTTTTTAGTTTAATTTAGGTTGAGTAAGAAAAAGAGGGGCATCTGAAGTAGTTCATACATTTATTATGCACATATTCGTACCGGGGAAAATGGACCGTATGTTTCAGTTACCTACCCAACTTGACTAAGTATATCTATACAATAGATATGTATAGAATATGTCTATCATATAGCTTCACAGGTACCCCTATTTGGCCGAAAACTAAACTGTGATTGGGGCAATAACGTTTCCGGAGCCGGCAAAAGTCGATTTAGTAAGACTCTGGCAATAGTACATTACTATAGAGGACGGGAAACGAAGGGTTACAGGCCAAGTAGATATATCTGGCCGAAGGAACTGAGGCCAGATAGGGATACGCGGCCTGTAACCCTGTTTCTCGCCGAGATTTGTATAGTGCTTTTCTCAAACTTGCCATGAAATAAAACGAACTGATTTCGCCGAACCATACTACTTAATTTGTAAATAAACCAATAGTACAGTATCGTAAAACATTAAAAAAAACGTTCGGGTCTAACTTTTTTTTTAATCTGTTGAGGTATCTTTTTAACTGGTGGTATAGATATTTAGTTCTAAGGTTATTTTATTTCTGTGGCTGAATGTCAAGACCTAGTGTCACAATTTGACGTTTCAAAACAAAAGACAGTTATTGCAGTCCTAGGTGTGAAATAAATACATGAAATCTCTTTACATATCATCTTAGCACATGATATGGATACATAGTATTTCCGGGTTTAATTTAAAGTAAGTAACATCAACATTCCGTAGCAAGTTTGAGAAAATATATTTCCTGGCACCGTGAGCAGAGCACTCCATAAATAAAGCCCTTAATTAATTAATGTGTCAAGTTGCAGTCGCTGTAGCTGAAATTGGCTTTGTTAAAATAATGATAGAGATATATATCGCTATCATTATTTTACTATCGATTAAAATCCATAACATAAGCCTTCCGTATTAGACCTAGCCGGGGAACTAGGTCAATTTGTGAAATAATGAACCGGTGACAAGTTCTCAGTTACGATTTCGGTAAAAAGGATTTCCCTTCTGTTGATTTGGCTTTTTTCATCTAGGTATACGGGTATGTCGTAGCTATAACTCAAATGTCATGACGTCACCCCTACACTTTAACTTTATCAGTTATCACTAAATGGAGATATAGGTAAAATACGCCAAATCTTCCTTAGTCGTCCACTATTATACTCTTATAGGCTATTAGTTGGTATTACAGATAGGTACGTTATGTGGTCATTCAACAAAAAAATGTTACTTGGACATGGGATTCTTATGAAATTTATTGTTGAGTTCTTGTCGATAAGGGGTTGT
>JALPQI010014524.1:0-30134 GCA_025490895.1 Thaumatotibia leucotreta | reverse complement strand
AAAATAATTTATTTATTTTCCTAACTAGTGCGGAAAAGTAAACTTTGCGTACGCTTTGCGTGCGTAAATTTCTCTTTTTAAGGCACTTGTTATGAAAAAAGTCGTTCGATGCACGTGTAAAAACTTATTTTTAACTCGGGTGATTGTCGCCCTCGTTTTACTCGGGCTCCAACTTTCGCCATCGTCGAAAAAAATTTTTTTTGCAATTATATCGAAATGTACTATTATGTCCAATGTTGCAGTTAACTGACATGGTTAACATGATCAAGCAAAAAGTATATATTATCATATTAATTAAAAACGGTTAACATAACATATCTGTGATATAATTACCTATACTAAACAAATAGTAGCTTGTATACTCGAGATCCAAAAGTTAATTTGTTAGATAAGTACAAAATTTGTAAGGTTTTGTTATTCAGTCCGATAAATTCAGATAACTTATGTCAGTATACAACTACACATACCTTTCGATCGTAAAAATACCCCTTTTACCTGGATATAGGTACGTTACGAGCAGAGTAAAATGAAGCCTAAAGTAAATAAAAACTTTCAATTTGAAACCAACATGGGTACTTTATTTTTATTTTACTATACGTGTAGTGAAAGCGGCTGATGTTAAGGCAGGGATTACACCCTGTGATTTCTTACCTAAATTGGAGGACTGCGGCATACTAAGGAACGAAACAGTAACATTCACCTCTCATTCCTTAATATAGCTCCGTTCCTACAGTTTACGTAAGAACTAAAGTGTAAATGCCGGCCTAAAGCCGTCGATTTACGATGTGGTTAGTATGAGCTGCACGAGTAAGAGCGAGATGAACAAAAAGTTTTTGCGGTAAACTCACGGAACCATCTCAGACATGGTAAGCATACTGTATGATGAAAGGATGAACAATATTGCTTTGCTCTTCCGCGACATACGCGCGCTTTGTATCGTGGAAGAGCAAAGCAATAATGTTCATCCTTTAATATGGACTTCCGCAAAGTAACGCCTGATTCAATTAAATACTGTATGATGTACAGTTAAATGCAAAAATATGTATCCTAAGAATCCTCTCATAAATATGTTACCTACAACGTTCTTATTACATAGAATTAAAGCGCACTGGGACATCTTTTTGAGCATTCATATATATCTCACATATATTTTGTATTTGACTTATAAGGGAAGCGTTATCAGATTCTTCTCGTGAGTGATCAAATCCTACTCAAGGCGCTCTCTTAGCTATTGTGCATAATTTTCATGGTTTTTTTCATTATTTTACAAGGAACTTCTGTGGCATAATGAAAACAATAATGATAATAATGAAAACATGTTTCACTTCAAAAATACGATGGAAAAAATTGTTCCGCTAAAACTTCATATTTCTACTTTATTGGCCAACCAGGTGTGAATCGGTAAGTGGTAAGGATCGTAAGTCAATTGCAGGACCTAAATGTAACACACTATGAGTAAGGGGAAACTTAGCGACCAGGATGCTTAGCCAAGTTGCCAATCGCTAGCGCTTGCTAGCGCAACGTAGTTTTCCCTCTTTGTCGCACTATTATGAAGGAGTGACAGAGAGGGAAAACTACGATGCGCTAGCAAGCGCTAGCGATTGGCAACTTGGCTAAGCATCCTGAACCGTCGGGCAATAAAAAAGTTTATGTATAATAGACGTGCGTATCGTGGAAAATATATATAAGAGAAAATGGAAAGGTAGTCATACCACTCAATCGACACATTTCTCAGCTCTTCGCGTGCTTTGGTAAAATTTTGAGTTTTTCGACTGCAACGACGACGCCGACTTTCCTAAGTTATGAACAAATATTTAGTACTTTGCACCTAATACGTCGTTGTCATCATTTTATTAAGGTGCATTTAGACCAAACGAGCATTCGCTCATTCTATCCTCCACTCTACAAAATTCGTTCGTTACACAAAACGCGATTCGTCGAAATTCGTTGATTTCGTAGAGTGGGGGATAGAATGAGCGAATGCTCATTTGTTCTAAATGCACCTTTAGATGAAATATGAAAGATAGTTCATTTTCCCCAACTCTGCAAATCTCTCGGACTCCCCCTTCATAATTATTATTTTCTAGCTTTCCAACTCTAATCCCCGAAACCTTAAGGTTGAGCTGACTTAAATTAATGAGTCGTGGTTAAATCCCTTTGAGCAGTTAGGGTTTGCTTTGTTGATTTAATATATCAACGACATTTTGTTTTCATGACCACAAACCTTTTCATTCGTGTTTTATTTATTTATAACGTCTGGCAGGTCTGGCCACTTGTCACTATATTAATACAATAACGAAAATATTTGTATTTAGTCTGGCAACTAACCTGTCTGGAGTAGGTAAAGGAGCCTATAGAATAGAACATTTGAAATTTTCGTAGCATGTATTGTAAGTTTGTTTTCACTTTTCTTATGTTATCGTAACAGTTTTTTTAATCAGTGCAGTTAATAGTACCTATGTTACTTAGTTAGGGTTGTATTAATAATATCAGTTGAACGTATACGCCCATATTCATAATTGTAACTTGGCAAGCCAATAAGTATTGATTGTCCCTTTCAAACAATAGTACATTGTGCATCAAGGGAGGTAAGTGCGGAATTACTAACTAGAGTGTTGGAAGCCCGACGGGGCTTTTAATGACTCGAGTTAGTAACCGCTTACCGACCGTGATGCATACTATGTTTTTCATCACACTTGCCGATAAAAAAATAAGTTTTAAGACAAAATATTATTTAATGACGTACTGACATTTATATTACTCCCTAGGGAATTCCACTTTTCTATTACGCTATGCCGCGCTTAGACAGCAAGTGTGATGAAAACAATATTTAGCGGCTTGGTTTATGGATAAGGGGGTTATTTCTAAATATTATGTAGAGGCCGTACACCAAAGAAAAATACCGAAGTTGGCAAACTACTATTTGAACCCACGTCCTCCCACTCAGCCACTTCAGCTTAGCGGACACCTACCTATGTCTATGTCCAGCAGTGGCAATTGGCTGATGATGATGATGATGATGAAATAAGGGCGCATAAGAAAGCCAATATATTGTTCATCTTCTACAAACTACAACAAAGTCTTATTGAGCTTAGGTACTGCGAGACTAGGTTCTTGTGTAGGTACTGTTCAATTTTATCACTTTCTGAAAAGTAAATTACTACGTAGCTTAAGGCACTGGTCTCACCGCGAGCTACTAAGCTACGAACTGGCTATAAACACGAACAAAAGATACGCACTCCCGTGTAACTAAAAGAGACACGGCGATACTCGCCCGGCGGTGATAGCTGATAGCTGGGCGAGTATCGCCGCCGTGTCTCTGCGTATCTTAAAATGAACTTAAATGAAATTAATGTACCTATTCAATGGAACTGAAACTAACTTAGATTGAATACCCTAGTGGCGTTATAACTGTTCGTAGTCCAAGGAACTCGCCAGCTTTTCGATATCGAGTAACCTAATGTAAATGAGTAAATCATTAAAAAAATATCAAAAAATCAAAACGAAATTTCGGTGTCTACCTTCAGGCACGTGGATGATCATTTTTAGAAAGTCCAAATGCGGATTAATTATCTTTGTTTGGTACACGTAATTAGATACGATTGTCAACACTTACCTTTCGCAGAATTAATTGGATTAGGTACTAAATAAATTCAAGAGCAATTATTTCGAGTTACTGTTTCTATGGTATACATACTGTCGGCTCCAAAAGTATGTTAATGATTATAATCCTTTTTTTTCATTTTTCAATCCTTGCCTCTCAGATATGCGTTCAGAAGTATATAGATATTTTAAAACGTGACTGTACCAGGTGAGAGTCGTTATAATCGTACCTAATAACGATAGTAAAAGTTTATGCCATCGATACGTAAGTACATACCTAAGTAAGCCACGTGGCGGTGGAGTAGCATTGTACCGAGGAGAAGTTTCATTAAGTTGCGAAACTTGCATTGAGAATGTTCTCGGCAATTTAAATTTTACAATCAATCTAATTATGCCAAAACCATTGTATATATACATGCTTTTTAAGTTATATTTTTGAAGCACGTTGGACCAGCAATCCAGAGGAAGCGGGTTCGAATCCCGTGACAACCAGAGTCTTTTGCAGTTCATTTTTTCTATGGTAAGCACATCTGTTACGACATTGTGGGATTATATTTTATGGCTTGTTTACTCAATTGTGAATATTATACATAGCACTTTTTTATAAGTTCTCATGGAAACATTCTCAATGAGAACTTACTCTTAAAGTCTCATTGAAATCCTCGGAAATTTCCGAGTGTGTTCCCGCAATTTTGAGAATGTCCTGCAACTTGTGCATTGCTACGGTGGAGTGGTTTCATGAAACATTTAAAGGGTTAAGATAAAGTTTTATAAATACGAATGTATTCACTATTGTCGACGTATTCAGTTTAGTACGAATGTATTCAGTTTTATCAGCCTCCGTAGCCTAGTTGGTGTAGCTACGAAGCTGGAGGTTCCGGGTTCGAATCCCGGCGAGGGCATTATTTGTGTATTTATTTATCACAAATATTTGTTCCTTGGTCATGGCTGTCTATGTATATAAGTAACTTTATGTATCTATCTATTATATATATCGTCGCCTTTTTTTTTTTTTTTTAAGGAGAGGAAAAATGCATTACGCATACCACCCGGGTGTGGGGACGGACCCGGGTGGTTATGTGGGACTCCTCGTTATGGGCTAATGAGACCCTGAGTTTACCCACTAAAAAACCTCTCCGTCTGCCGCCGCTATGCTGTAACGGTGGGCTGCAGGGACGCTCGCTTTACTTCTACAGCACCACCACCACCGCTTCGAATTTCAGAGCGCCGCCTCCGGAATATATATCGTCGCCTAGTAACCACATCACAAGCCTTAATTGTGCTTACCGTGGGATTAGGTTGATTTGTGTAAGATGTCCCAAGATATTTATTTATTTATTGTTTTGAAATAGCATTAAATTGCAATATTACACTATGGTACGAGTCTGAAAATAAACTTTTTCCGCACCAGTTATACAGAACTTCAAACTCGAACTGAATCCCCACTTCAACTGGACATGTGCCTTTTGCCATGGATAATACAGTGAATTTCGACCGGCTTTTTTGTACATTCAGTTTTTTAGATAATTATTTACGAAAATAGATAAATAAAGGAATCAGTCGTATGTTTCTACTTATTGAGATTAAATAATTATCAATTTTTCTTTGTATTATTTTTCATTATCACATCACATAATCAGCCATCTCAGTCTACTTCAGGACAAAGGCCTCTCCTATTAACTATGCGTAAGGACACATTAGAAGGTAAATGCCCACAAATGCCACGCTGGGCAAGCGGATTGGCGATAGTAGGGGAGACCAGGTATAAAAGTAACGCGGGATGAACGTAACAAATTCATTTAAAAATTTTCTACGACATCTATCCGAACGTCCTTCAGGGCATTAGATGCCATTTCGATTCCCCCCTAACCTCAGTTACACCCACGGTGCTGTGACGGCAGGTTATGCGTGTAGTGCTATGGTCCCAGAAAAATGCGTCAAAAGTAAGTTTTTAACGATTGTTTCAATCTTAGCTAGATTTTTCATGGTAAACGCTATAGCTTGCGTTTTGCATGGGTGTTGTAAAGTCACTAATCATTTACAGTTTGAGGGTTGCAAATCAATGTATTAATGATGCTTTTTATGTTTTTCTGCTACGTGTTTGTGGGATTCTGGAAATTCGATACCCAGGGATGATAGAAACAACTTGTTACATTCATCCCGATTTCCAAATTGGAGGCTCATTGCTACATCTATGTGCTAGCGTTTATTAAATAACTCATATACTTAGTGCCTTTTTGTTGCAGAATGTCTAATATACACAAAATAACAACAGATAGAAGTCCACCAAAATAGAAATTATAGCTTTAGCTGCAGTTGAGGTGATCCTTCTTTTAAATGCCCTACAGGGACGCAGCAAAGACGTACCAACTGGCTCACATTACTTTATATAGACATGTAAAGTAAAGGAAAGCTTTACTTGAAAGTTCAGCGGCACTACCCAAGGCGGGATTTGTTTCTGGAAACAAATATTCACTGTCAATGAGGAGTAAAACACATTTTTTTATCATATTAGTTAGGTACATTGTATGATTAGCTTAGTAGGTAATATACTCAGAAATAAGGACAATGCAGGAAGCATTTAATTCCTTGGATAACACCTAAGCATTTGTTTATATGCCATTTAGAATAAGACAGAAAGTTGATTGCTCTCACGTCACTCATATATCCTATCCCCCTTATTCATAAACGTTTGTTAACTTAATAAGCCGCTAATAATTGTTTGTCCCTTTCGGTCTTAACAATGTGTCCATAAGAGCAAAAGGGACAAACAATTATTAGCGACTTGTTAAGTTAACAAACGTTTATGAATAAGGGGGTATAGGTATAAATTAATTTCGTCTCATATTATACCTAATGTTAATTACATTCATTCATTGTTAATGTTCGTCATTGAGATAGTGATATTGTAAGACTGTTGATTACTTAAAAATACTAATTACACATGATTATATTGATTATTTTATAGTTATTTACTTTGTTTCTATTATCCCTATGCACTGTTACAACCAGCCCTGGGGGTAGGGATAATTGCAACAAATTCCATCTTTCACTGTGAGCCATTTTTCTGGAAAACTATTGGATGTATGAAGTTTATTTTGGTACCAAAAGATACATGAAATATGTGTCTATTGCACATAAAGATGCAAAGTTTGACAACTGCTACCAAAAAAATATAAAAAATCAAAAACTGAAAATTGTTACGTTCATACCTGGTCTCCCCTAGTAGTGTGTTCACTATGATATTGATGACGCTGCGGCCCATTATACGAGTATAAATGAATGGTCAGCGGCGCTTCAATCTTTTGACTTTTACGTCACACATGGGAAAAGTTGGGGTGGTGACAAATTAATTCTTACGGACGTCACCCCACGGCATAATAATATTGTGATAATTGATATCAAGAATATATTAGGTCACTACTTACGGAATTGACGTTTTGGATGGAGAATTATGTGAAAAGTCTATTTTCTGTACAATTCATCATCATCATCATCATCATATCAGCCGAAAGACGTCCACTGCTGAACATAGGCCTCCCCCAAAGATTGCCACAATGCTCGGTCCTGCGCCACCCGCATCTGTACAATTAATTTTGTGTAATTTTTTGATGTCAAAATCAAAATAAACTAAATTTTACCAGTAATGAAATAAAACTATGAAAACGGATAAACTCGCGTACCTTTTTTTTTTGTTTAGGGGGGAGAAATGCTTTACGCATACCGCCCGGGTGCGGGAGGGGACACGAACGGTTATGTGGGACTCCCGTTTGGCTGATGAGGCCTACGGTATACCCACTAAAAACCCCCCCCACATGCCACCTCATCGCCTTTTGGCGGGGTCACGAGAACGCTCTCGCACACATTCGCGACCCCGCCGCCGGCGGCAGCTGCTTCCGAGCAGCTCCATCACGGGCGTCCGAAGACCCTCCACGCTGGACGCGCCAGATGGTTGGGTGCGCCTTCCTCCTCGGTCTCCATTATGTATTGTGGCGAGACCGCCACAAGGAGACCGTGAGTGCCGGAATATTTCCCGGTACCCGGCGGCATATAAGGTCTATGGTTATGCCGCCGACCACACTTCGGCTGCAGAGGATAGGGCGAGCGGCAACGACGAACGGCCCCGCCAAGATCGCATCGCTCGGTGAGCCCACTTGGAGCGTCCTCCTCGGGCCAGCCGGCGGCCCAAAACTGGCCGGCCCTCTGTCTCTTCGCTTCACCGTGGGTGACCAGTCCACGGTTACTGAGCCCCTCCACCAGCTTATTTTTGAATATTACCTACTTTAGAAAAAAAAACATTTATTAGTGTGATAAAGCCGTTGTTACAACAGTGCACTGTTGAAAACAAAAAAATATGTCTAAGTTACTCTTTGGATAATAAAATTATATAACAAAAAACACCAATGTCATAGGTAAAAACAACATACGAGTGTAAGATCTTTTTCTTGGATACCTATACTTAAACATCAATATAGGATCTGTACCTTTCCGTGGGCCTTTTTTACATTTATACACTGTATATTGTCGAACGGGGTGAATATGGCTAATCGCTAAAATAATGTATAAACATGGCTGGAATGTTTTTAAAACTGTTAGCTTCATTATAGATGGTCGCAGAAAATATGACTTCCCTTTTCTTAAATAAACTAGCAAGTAAGATATTAAAGTCAAAGAGGAAATAAATTTACGGTCTTTGCTTTCTTAACCAATTTATGTACGTTGAAAATTGAATGCAAACTTGCGGTAACTTTCTCGGAAAGTAATTGAAACGCAGAATTAACAATCAATAGGTACTTGTTTAGTTATGTAGTCAAATAAAAGTACATAGTTTAGTTAAACAATAAGTTTAATAATTAATTTACCTTCATTGATACCTATAGCTAAAATCAATACTTTTACAGGGTGGCCAAATAACGGGTATTTAAAAACTTTTTTGTAAAGCATCTAAATATTATTACATAATTAAGTATTCCTTGTTAGACATAATATTTGTTGTCGGTAAGCAATAACCAACACCGAATATTATAAAATGTTCAGCCGTAGCAGCATGGCAGATGCGAACCATTTTCATCGTGTTTTTCGTCACTATTTTCGGCGATAACTCGGTGTATGCACGTTCAATTTTCGAATATTTTGTTTTAATTGCTGAAGAAATTGGCTTATTAGCATAGACGACGTTTTTTTACAAATAGAATAGCCTAGCAAAAAAAGTCAGGAGATGTCAAAACAGACGGTCTTGTAGGCCAGTCTATGTCACCGTTTTTCGAAACTAATCGACCGGGAAATGTTATCTTTAATGTTTCTCTTGTTGCTCATGCCGTGTGACTGTGAGGCCCCGTCATTTAAACAAGTTCACTTCACTTTTCACTATTACACCTCGCGAGGTGGCGCTGCTATCGATGTAAACAGAGCTCGTATTTAAATTCGATATTAATGTGATACTTTCAACCAATCAGTGAAAAAAGTACTAATAAGTGTAGTATGTTGACTATTACTAGTGTATTATTGTTATAAAGTGTAGAACTTTATTATGAACTGCGTAATTTCCACAAAATCAGGCATTGGTGCAACGGCAAGTGATTTCAAATTCCATACAGGAAAAAACTCGTTATAGAAGATATCTAAGTGAATGGACTGATATATTTATGAGGTTATCACTGTTATGTATTAAATAGACCAATCTGCTCATTTCATTACTCGGAAACTGAAAGAACACATATCGTAACGGCTCGTCATACATCGGAATAAATATGCTCGTGAAGGAGCAATTTTTATGTCAAAATATCATGAAATAGCAAGAATATACACATAATTATATGAGAAATTCTGAAATTGTACAACCTAAGATCAATTGACTTCATATAATATTTAATTACAAATTCTACAAAGCTGCAGTTTATTAATGTTGCTTACTACTAGCGCCATCTAGCCATGTACTATGTCATCTATTGACAAGCGATAGTGCAATATGCCTAGTAATGTGTACAAGAAGTGCAGCACTATTTATGCGCGTGCGACTGCATTAGAACGTTAATAGAACGAGATAAGCAACCAGTAGCTCCGCCCACCGTTTTTTGTAACTTGCCGTAAAAATAGGCCTACTTTGCATGTGAAAATTGAATAATCTACGACTAGGCATTATGATGTCGTCTTCATTTGATAATATCACGGTCAGGAAGCGTGCAACTACACAAAATCTCTTGGATAGCACGATAATAACAGAATCACAAAACATACTCAGTAGCAGTCACTTGAGTTTACCTAATATTATGAGCGCAGATTGCTCGGAACTACAGGACTTAAACACACAAATTGACAATCTTCGAGTTGAATTAAACACTGCAAATGAGGAAATATGTCGACTTTCCCTGGAAGTGTCTGAGTTGCGTAATTCTAATGAGTCATACAAGAATAAAATTGCCTTGTATACAACTGTGACGGCTTCGGCGGTTATCAAAAGCAGAATATGTAGCCCGGGGGCACTTTCGAGGATGTCCTCCACACCAACATATAGAAAAATCAATCAACTATGCACTATAAGAACGTCGAGTATACAACGGTCGAACAAAGTCTGCAAGATTTTAGAATCATTACACACATCTCGTGGTTCTGCACAGCATGACTCAGGGACCCCGATACTGCAACATAGTGCCAACGATACTATTATTTTCAGTAGCCCTAAGGAACACAATCTGAGTGCGTCTACTCCAAAAACTCGAAATAAGCGCAGTACACCAAAGTTGTCGGAAAATGAAGAATACTCAATCAATATGCCGGACCCTATCAAGTCAATACCTATTATTAACCCATGTAACGGCTCTCATCAGCCACGAAAAATATGCTTTATAAGTAGCAATAATAAGAACTCGGTAGTAAGGGAGGCTCAAAATACATTTAATACGGACCACATATGTCATTACATTCTCACTAATGCGGGGGCGCAGAATTTAATAGATAGTCTTGAGGATAAAATAAAGGACTTTACTTTGAATGACTGGTGTGTAATTTTAATTGGACATATAGATTTCTATACTGTAAAAAACTACTCTGATATTGTGGCTATGATTAGACAAAAACTTATGCCAATAAAACATACGAATTTAATCATTTGTACACCTACATTTAAGCTATGTAAATACCGTAACCTATTTAATAGAAGAATTGAACTTTTTAATAGGTTATTGTATATAGATATATCAACGCATGCATATGCATATTTGTTAGATTCTTGTAAAAATCTTAAATATTCTTTCCATATGTTTTGGAAACGGACTGGGCATATTAACAATAAAGCCTTATCAATAATTTTTAAGGATTTAGCATGCCATATTACTTACATATCTGGACTTACTCCCAGCCATGTTAATAAATCGCACTCTGATATTGTGACGAATGAGGTATGTAACACAACCGAGGAAATAGTAGGCCAGATAACCCATGGCAACAACATACCTTTTTTAGAACAGGTTCACCCCGACCCAAGGATGCCATAAACATGTGCTCTTCTAAACTTCATATTTTTTACCAAAATCTATGTGGCGTTACGAATAAGAAGCATGAACTTGAATTATTATTGCATGATCTTTCTGACGCGATGCACTACGTATGTATTGGTGAACATTTTTTAAATACTATCTCTGCTCCCCTTTTTCAATTAACTGGATATAAGTTAGATACCTACAACACGAGATCAAAAAAAAGGGCGGTGGAACATTAATTTTAGGACATGCAAATAGGAATTGTCAGGAACTATCCATCTGTAAGCAAATGTACAAAGATGAATATTTTGAAGTATGTGGGGTTAAGGACTGTGTTACTAATGTTAATATTATATGTTGCTATAGAAATCCAATTGATGCTAATTTTGAATTGTTTATTGACCAACTTGAGAAACTCTTGGAACACTTCGTCAGCAAAAAGTGTATAATATGCGGTGATTTTAATATCGACCTGCTAAAAATAGATTCAAAATCCACGCAGTTTTTGACCTTACTCTCGGCTTTTAACTTTAGACCTCTTATCTCCACGACTACTTTCATACGTAATGACTCACGGTCGTGTTTAGACAATATTTTAACGAACTTGTCTGAGGAATGTGTAGCCCATATTAATATTGACCATAATGGTTTAGCTGATGGTCATGCTGGTGTTCTCAGTACCTTCATCCTTGACCACTTCTCTAAACCTGTTAGTGGCAAAGCAGTATGGAAAACTGTTAGGAAAATTGATGCTCATGGTAAACTTAAGTTTCGACATAATATTATGAGTAGCAACTGGGTAAATATAGGAGTGAACACTTTCATCAACCGGTTTAACAGAGTGTTTAAGGAAAGCTTTCATAAAAAGAAGATAAAATTGGCGTCACTAAATGGGCCTAGAATAAAATGGGTAACAAAAGGTATTAGAGTATCAAGTATGATGAAGCGCGTTCTTGTTACCCACAAGAGTACCATGACTGAATCGATACTAAGCTATAGTAAAAAGTATGTCACGCTTTTCAAAAGAATAATTAGACACGCCAAAAGAATAGCAGTACAGGCACAAGTTGAGAAAGCTAAAGATTCGAGGAAAGAGATATGGAAGATCGTCCAGAGGCATCGCTCTAAAGTGGATATACAAACACAGAATAACCTGCTCCTGAAAATAGATATGGAAGATGGAACTAAAATAGTACTGGATAACCCTAAAGATGTATGTTCAATATTCTTAGATAAATTCACTCAAAGTAGTTGCACAAGTGATAACACAAAGGACGCACTTTTATTGCTACGGGCTCATGTCGTTCGAGTTCAGAATGACATGATACTTGAAGAGGTGTCAGTGAGCGAACTTAATCGTTTGGTAAAAAAATTAAAAGTTAAGACATCAAGTGGTTATGATTATGATGAGGTTCCATTAACTGTCATTAAAGAGAATATTGACATACTTGCTGAACCATTGACGTATTTTTTCAATGAATGTCTGAGGACTGGTACATTTCCTGACCAGTTCAAACTAGCAAAGGTTTTGCCCATTTATAAAAAGGGATCAAAAGTGGACCCAACAAATTACAGGCCAATATCTCTTCTTCCAACGCTGTCGAAGCTCCTCGAGAGACTCATGAAAGATAGACTTTTAAAACACTTCCATTTAAATAAGAAATTGAGTGAACGGCAGTACGGTTACCAAAAAAGCAAAGGTACTAGCGATGCTATAACCACACTTATCGACGACATAGCGCTCCAATTAAATAGGAAAATTAAAGTAGCAGGTCTGTTTTTAGACCTAAGTTCCGCCTTTGATATGGTTGACCACGGGCTCCTCCTTGCAAAGTTGGAGCACTATGGCGTAAGAGGGACAATGTTTAAGCTTTTTCAGTCGTACCTTGCAAACAGAAGACAGTTCGTCGAAATTAAATGGATACAAGAGTGTAGTGAAACTGTACATCGATCAAAAATCGTCAAGTTGCGGCGTGGAGTTCCACAAGGATCTGTCCTTGGTCCAATTTTCTTTTTGATTTTTATCGACGATCTGATATCTTTTGTTACAGCATCGGTTCCAGGGACGCGACTTGTTGTGTTTGCTGATGATACTAATGCCATAGTATCGGCGGAAACGATTGTTGAGCTAAATGCTAGAGTCAATTTTGCCTTTGAAAGTCTAAGCCACTGGTTCAGCACCAACAATCTAAAGCTAAACTGCTCCAAGACCAATGTCCTACTGTTTAAGACGACTTCGAGAAACAAAGAGAGGCTTCAAATTGAGTCCAATGGTGTAGCAATTCAACAGGTTGATTCTGTTAAATTTCTCGGCGTCTGGATTGATGCATATTTGAATTGGAAAGATGAACTGTCTTCACTTGTAAAATCAATTAGCTCTGCCTGTTATGCAATTAGAAGCCTCAGAGAAGAAGTGGGGATACCTCAATTGAAAATGGTTTACTTTGCATTAGTGGAATCCAAGATACGATACAGCATAAAATTCTGGGGCAATAGTTACTGTTACAATATTCGATCCGCCTTTGTAGCCCAAAAGAGAGCCATAAGAACAATGGTTAGGATTCCTCAGACAACATCGTGCAGGACTTACTTTACTGAGTTAGGTATTCTCACAGTGCCCAGTTTATATGTTCTAGTAATTCTCAGTGATTTAGTAAAGCATTTAAATTATATTGAAAGCTTAGAAGAGCGGGAGGAGCGTCTGGCAACTAGAAGAAAGGACCTACCACAGAAAATACGTAGCAAACTGAAAGTCGTCAGGCACTCTTCTGGTTTTCAGGCAATTGCTCTCTTTAACAGGCTACCGTCCGAGTTAAAAGAGATACTGAACTTAGGTGCAGGATAGGTTGAAGTCCTTATTGCTGAAGAAGTGTTTCTATAGCGTTGACGAGTTTTTCCATGATGGTAAAGATCAATAGTTAGGTATAGGTTAGGTAATTTTACTTGTGTATTATTGTTTTGACATGGTGTAAATTCGTGTAATAGTGTATCAAATATATAATTATACAAATTTCTTTGACATATTAAATTATTATTGTAATTGTATTAATTAATTAGTTAATAATATGCTTCATAATTGTAATTTATAAAAAAAGTATGTAGGTATGTAATGTTCAGATACAATGTACATTGTTAATTGAATAAATAACTATGAACTATGAACTATGAGTTGTTCCCTTGTAAACGCTCCATAACTAATTTGCCGTATCTACACAAACGTGTTTTCATGCAACAACTGTCATATTTACCGCGAAAACAAATTGCGAAAAAAAAAGTTAGTACGAGTATAAGTACCTACCTCCGAGTTGGCCACCCTCTATAAGATAATATATTACAATAATATGAATGATCTCATGTTTTGTTTCCAAAAGGAATTTATTTATTTAATATTAAAGTACAATATAAAATGAAAACAAACAATATAAGGACTTAACTACCTATAAATAAAAAATTTGGCCTAAATCGCCGTCAGTGGGCAAGGTACCCAGAAGGCTGGCCGCATTCCCCCGTTGTATGGCTATACTCAAACGCTGTGCAAGGTACTGGCCAGCCCTCTGGTCGCCTGAGGTCTCTATTAGGCGAGCCGCTAGATCTTTAAAAAGCCTATGTGCACTTAGCCCCCATGGCCCCAAGGTCTCCACACCAAACGCTGCAAATATGTAGCTGGTTCCTAAAGCAGCATATTTGCGGCGCTTGAGATTTTCGGCTAATGATGCCGCGGCGCCAGCAGCAACGCCGGTGACCGAAACATGGGACGGCGCCAGAGTGTCAACGCAGGTGGCGTCCCAAACTAGCGGCCGGCCCATGCTCCAGGGCACCAGCGTCATTCCGTCAGGCCTCTTGCCGTCGTCCCAGGCCAGACCGTTGGGCTCTAGGACGGCCGGTATTTTCGCGCTAACAAGGGCGCGACGGATAACATAATTGATGCTAGCGTGACGGGGGATCCTTCCAGCGCTTCGGACACATGAAAGGCCATGGTGGCCAAGTGTGTCCACCATTGTGCCACACTGACAGCGATGTGGTTGGTTTGTAGATGCCCCTAAACGTAAGCTAGCTGCCAGGCGAAATGTGGTATTGTCAAGGAGAGTACCAATATTTGATGAGGGTAGGGCATGTAGCCACAGACCCGACTCCCATTCCGCAGTCGCAAGGAGACGAGCTCGGTCTGTCGAACTAGTTGACGTGTTTAAAAGGTTATCCCGTACTAGTCGACAGAGTGGCTCGTCCCACTGCCTCTGCGAACAAAGATTGGCAGGCGGGTTTGTGGTGGGACAGGTTATAGACCAAACGTTCTTGGCCTCGGAGCAGTGTGCGGCTTCTACGGATCCAATGGAAGGTTCTAGTATTTTATTTATAAGGCTTTGAGCACCATGCACCGAGGACAAGAACGCAGGTAGGGCAACAGAAAAAATTTGGCGGATACCCATGCCACCCAACCTAATGGGAAGGCTGGCCTGGGTCCATGATCTATGGTCAAAATGGATATTGAATATGGATGTGATTGTTTCTTCTATTATAAAATCAATTGTTGATACTAAGGTGGGATATTTCCAAAGATGAGTTGCGCGGAGTATGTATGTGAGTTTTGGGACGAAAAGGCAGTACTTTATGATTGTATAGGCTGAATGCATGTTAATTTTGGCCAAACGGTGTGATGTTGTTTTAAAATTTTAAATTTTAGAGTCAACAAAACTTTCAAAGGATTGATCTAAAACGGGACAACCAAGGAGGTGAAGCGATTCTTTATTTATAATTTTGATACCCGGAGCTAGTTGTCTAAAAAGGTCGATTGTGTTGTTCTTGTCTCGACAAGAGTCGGCAATAAAAAGTTCGCATTTGGAAAAGTTTAGTGAAAGACCAATAGATGTCATGCCTGTAATTATTTTTTTTAAATCTTCCAGGACAGAGAATGCTTCACCACCAATAGTCCCGTCATCTAAATACCATACGTTTAATTTTGAATTTAGTTCTTTAATGATGGGATGTATAACGAGGCTGAAAATTGCTGGGCCGAGGGGGTCACCTTGTTGGCAACCTACAGATGAAGCCAGAACGCTGGTTTTATATAATAATTTGGAAGGAGAACTATAGCACTGCCAAAGAAATTTATATATGAGGGGAATTTTATCTTTTATTTGGGCCAACAAGGCGCCCCTGTCTGCAGAATTGAATGCGTTGCAAACATCCACCTTAAGCAGAACTTCGCCTGCATTTTGTTCAAGGAATGTTCTTACGGCATGCACGGCGGCTTCGCATCCGCTTTTGGAGCCAAACCCTAGCTGGACAGGTTGAAGTTCTGGTGAAAGCTCCGAAAGGATGGACCGGCAGGCGATCTTGGCGACTAGGCGTCGAAAAGTGGTTCCAACCGCTATGGGTCGGATGCCGCCATCCTTTTTGGTCAGAGCACAAAGGTCGGCTCCATATAAGATGTCCTTAATTCCGTCAGGGACCTGACCGGCCAGCATGATGTTCACCAAGGCCGTCAGATTCTTTAAGAGTGTTTCCCCCGTTTCTCCGCTGCATAGGAGGTCTTTCAGGTGCTGAGGTGTCAGACCATCCAGACCTCCAGCAGAGCCATTGGGAAAAGACATTACGGCTCCAAGGACATCCTGTGTGGTAGCGATGAGGTTCGGATCATCAGGTAGTGGGGGATCAGGTAGGCGAAGGTCTGTAGCTGGAAGTGGATGTTTGTTGCGTAGGGCTGTGAGAGTCTCAGGGTTACATGGAGCTATTGCATCGTCAGAAAATAGCAAGCGGGCTGCTCCTTTTATATCACCGTCGGAAATTTTGGTCTCTACAATTTTAAATAAATTGTTGTTTGTTTTAAAATTGTGGGAAGAAGGTTGGATTAAAACATCCCTAAAACAGTTGTCTTTTACTTTTTTTGTCAGTGATTTTGAATTTTTATCAGAATTTATGTGTAAAACTTTAAAAGCGAATAAAAGTAGGTTTTGCCAATTAGGTATAGAGTTATCTGAAATGATCGTTTGGATTGTCTGGCACAGGGATTTGGACACCGATACTCTGGCACCGCGAGGTATACGTTTTAATATCGGACGCGAATGTTTCAAATTACTTAAAACTTCGTGAAAAGGTATGTCCGGTCCGGTGTGGTCTGGCATAGATGGAGATGCCGGTATAATTGGCTGGGACAGTGCGGTACTTGTTGAAGGTTGAGTATCGCATCTTCGGTGTATTTTTGTTAGATGTATATTAAGACCCCTGGAGCCTTTGAAATATTTTGGATTTGGGCATTCTGGGCAGCGGATGAGATTTCCTGACGATGCAGTAGCTCCTGTAGGGCAGGAAAGGCTTCCGAGGGGCATCTACAAAGCACCAAAAGAAAAAAAAACACTTAAAATTAACTAAAATTACAAGACAAATTTTAAAATAGCGGTGTGACAAGTTGACGAACACAGAAAATTTAAATTTCACCTCCATTTTTACAATATCTAACCAAAATCGCAGACTATATTGTACCTACTTCCAGTTCACAAAATAAAAGATAAGTTTCAATTTTTTTATCAAAGTATACCTAATTTTATGCATGAAACTAATTATACCTATTGCATAGGAAAATTAATAACTACCCGCGCAGAACTGTACTGAATATTAAAAATGTGTTTCAATTATGTTTTCCAAGAAATTAAAATACTTATTACAAACAATAATATTTCCACAAACCATAATCGTCGAACATGTACATAATATAGTTTAGAAAGAAACAGAGTATTGCTAGGTTAAAGTAATTTATTGAATCCCGTACTTGTATACTTATCATAATATAATACAGAATTTTCAGAGAAAAAAATATTTTGAAGCGGTTAGTTTAACTAAATGTCACCAAAATATCACTGTATACTCGTAGTATGTTAAATGAGATATACAACACAATTCATGCTTAGTCAGAGCCATGAGTAGAGGAAATTGAACTATGGCTCAGCGAATTTCTTTTGTGTTATCATTTGTTGTGAGTTGGGAATTGTGAGCGCTTTTACTTCGCGCGACTCCGGTAAGTCAACAAATACTTAATAACTGTCTAAGGATATTTCACATTACGTGCCAGCAATTTCAAAAGAGGTCGACATAACTACGAGTTGAAAAGCGTAGCGTAATAAATGTAGCTACACCCTGGGTAACCAGCATGCCAGTAGAAAAAGGCCCAAAAAAATTACTCAATATTTCTATACATTTTCTGGATTTCCCCCTTTGTTACAGCCATACAAAGCGTATGGGAAATGATAACAAAATAGAAAAAATCGATGAAAGATTATTTGTTTCTCATTGGGATCGAAATAGCTCGCGATTCTGAGTAGAAATAACCCAAAATAATTTACGCCTATAAATTCAAAATTAATAAGGTTCGGGCATGACGTTACACCCGTGGTCGCAGGCAGACAGAGAGAATGTATCAACACCTTCGAGCTGCGCGGGTTTTTCGAACTACCCGCACTTGATCCTGATCATTAAGTCTATATTGTCTATTCCCTATAAAAGCATCCGGCATACAAGACGTAATGAATGGCTGCCAACCTAATTTTAAATGTCATTTCTGATGAATGAGAAAGAGAGCTTTCTTATTAAAATTTGACGTTTCCTGCCCGACCTTAATTACTAATGAAATTGTGTTTGACTAAGAATATTTCTCAAATTTACAAATTTATTTTAAAATAAGTGTGTGGTCGTAGAAAAAGTATTTCAGGTATGCAACATTGTTTAACTGAGTCAAAAATTGCTTGTGGCGTCAAAAAATGTTTTCGGCTTCGCCTCTAATTGGTACCCACGCCACTCACCTTTTTTGACCTATTCTAAACAATGATTGTATATACTCTTATAGTTCGAGAAATATAATTTGACCGACTGTTATCTTACTTACGACCTTTTGTTTTGCGTTAACACTTACTAGACAATCAGCAGTCGAGCACTTTTCCATTGTTAATGACGTAAAACAAAAGGTCGTAAGTGAGATAAGAGTCGGTCAAATAATATTTCCCGAACTATACGAAATGTCACTCCTAACCTAACACAGACGTGACAAGCCCATTGCGTTGATCGCATCGCATGGTTCAAACGCAGCGTAATGCTCCGATTATCACATAAAGCCAACCGAGCACTTTGAGCTCTTGCCGCCCAAAAGCCTATTAAAAGGTTTCCTCAAAGAAAATAAATTATTTTCTATGTCATAGACACAAAAATGAGGAATGTCTTTTCAACATGGATGATTTCTACTCTGTCAACAAGGGTTATTTTTTCTGTTTTTATAAGAGTTGTTATCTATTGTCACAGTGGAAAATAAGTCCTTTAGAAAAGACACTCCTCAAATCACATCATCAGCCTCATTCAGTGTCTATTGCTAGATGTAGGTCATCATCAGCCTATGATAGTGCACTGCTGGATGTAGGCCTCTCCTATTAACTATGCGTATAGACGCATTAGGAGGTAAATGCCCATAATCGCTACGCTGGGCAAGCGGATTGGCGATCGCAGTAATGTGTCCACTATGAAGACGCTGCTGCCCATCATCAATCTTTAATCAAATATGGTCAGTGACACTTCAATCCCTTAGTCGACTCTTACGACACCCGCAGGAGGAGTTGGGGTAGACGTAGGTATCTCCTATTAATTAAGCATATGAATGAACGCACTAAGAGATAAGTATTTGCCCATAATTGCCACGCTGGGCAAGCGGGTTGGCACATCGCAGTAATGTGTCCACTATAATGGTGCTGCTGCCCAATTGTAATCAAATATTCAGTGACACTTCAATACCTACCTTAGTTAGTAGACTCTTTCGATACCCACGGGAAGATTTGGGACGGAGGCAAATGTTTTCTTGCAGCAGTCACCACGGGGCAATTGTTTTAATACATACACTATTAGGTAATTAACATTTTATTGATAAATTGTATTAACCGATGACCGGTGGGGTCAGCGTGTTCTCGAGTGGCGACCACGCACTGGACGGCGCAGCGTGGGAAGGCCCCCCACAAGATGGAGCGACGACCTGGTAAAGGTTGCGGGTGTCCAATGGATGCGGACAGCTCACGACCGATCTTTGTGGAACTCTCTGGGGGAGGCCTATGTCCAGCAGTGGACGTCAATTGGCTGATGATGATGATGATGAACTGGGAAGCAGGAGATTGCAGTTGCCGATTTCTAAGAATGAACATTTGACAGTTTATAAATCTGCCTCATATATTATAACGTTAAGACTATCGGAAAAATGGTGAGTCTTACCCTCATATAAACCTTTTCGACGCCATATCAAATACCAAAGCTGTCACCCAGACGCCACGTCAACAAAATGTCAAGACTGAAATTGAATTACGCACATGCCTGTAGGTATATATTGCTCTTTGGTCCAAGACTTATATATCGGTCGTTGGCGTCGCATATAGTAAAAGTCCTAAAAAACTGGTGAACAATACATCAGTCTCCCGCAAGTTGACGCGGTTAAGTTGTTAGTGTAGTGACTAGTGAGATATAGTCACCGACTCGTTTCCTGTCACCCGCTCGAAAAGGATTTAGGCGATTAAGCTGTCTACTGGGGATAGTTCAGTGTTTTGTTATTTAGGAATATTAACATTATTTAGAAATGTATATTAGCAAAGGAATTTTTGAACGGAATATTTACTATGTTACTATACAAATATATTTCAAATTTATCTCATCTAGGAACACTCTGAATAGGTTTTTATATAGGTACGTTCTATTATCATCAATCATAAATCTTCTTGACGCCTCAAAAAGCCTCCTAAAGCATATTACAATTTTACTCACGATAAATAAATTTATAAAATAATTCATTATTCAAAAACAAAAATTCTGAATGCAACAAATATACAATGCTTGTTTATCACGTGACCTAATTAAAAGTTTGACCCAAAGATCCTAGAAAACTCTTTATAAAAACGATCGCAAAGCTAATCCAATTAGTTGCATAAAATGAATCAATCCTGATTTGTTACATTGTTCCACGAATTGGGTCATTTAAATGAAGAACTATTATGCGATTCAATTGAACCTGCATTAATGATACGACAATAACTTAGAAAAAATCATTCTGCATTTAATCATGTTCAGTCTTGTGATTTATGAAATTTCCGATAAAGATGAAAAGCCATACTCAAGGCTTGTCACGTTTTAACATGATAAAATAAATATTCTAAAGCAATTCTCACGTTCAACAGATTGAATCTCATTATTTCTGCACGGTAGCATAGCATCGAATCACTAGCAGATTAAAAAAAAGAAACGTTGTTAACTAAATGGAATTTATTTATTTAAAGTATTGTACGAACTTGCAGCAATAAAATTGGATTCACTCGAGGTCTTGACTTTGAGTTTCATCGGATAATTTGTATTTCGCATTTTATGTAACTTGCAGCGCATAAAGCAATACCCACTGCACAACGCTTTGATTTTGAAATTAAAATATTGAAAAATCTTATTTATAATGACTAACCGAATATACAGCTATGCTATTCTCTTATTCACACATTCGACGCTGCGTTCGTCAACGAGCTCACCGTCGAGACAGCCTTGTCTAAAATCCTAGCTGTTTGATTTGACATTAGGAATCGAGGCTGTGAGCCCTCGCTCACGACCTCTCGTGGGCGAGTTCGTCGCTGTTTTTCGTTAGAGAATACGAAGTTCGTACATTAAACGTCAAACCCTCGACGCAGTGTAGTTCCAGCTCACGCCGCATTTGTCGCCGAGCACTAGTGTCGTTTAAAGTACATTAGTGAATACCGTTTTTAGGCTCGACGCAGCCGCAGCGCTGACACAGCGCTGATAGCAAGGCGGTTTCCTTAGTGAATAACACTGCAGAATAGCCTGCCGACCTCCTCGCACAACGCATCAGCATTTTACGATACAGCGAGGAAATGCTGCCAGCTTCCTCGTTACGAGTACAACGCCACGAGGGTCAATCTTAGATTACATAGGTTAGGTTCGTTAAATTTTATTTATGTATTACATTAATTGTACAGTATGATTATGAGGTCAAATAGTTATTCATACTGTTTAATGCTACTCATCTTCATAACAAGGAAATTACTTGAAGGCCGGTCTCATGAATTAATTATTAGCAATTTGAACCCACATTAATTAACTTCCATTGATTATACAGCTGATTACAGAAACCAATGTTAGTTTACTTTCATACGTTTCTTCAATTTATCTTAATTTGAATAATTTATTATGTTTAGGTACTAGGTACTTGTGTTTACTTAATCGACGGCAGCATAGAATAAACGGACAAATGCAATTTTACCGAAATTCACTTTTTTGTTTAAATAACCTTATAATAACGTCTTTTATGTTGCATTTTATTTTCAGCACGGTATTCGTATTATTTAAGATTTTTTCGGAAGTATTTCAAGACATCTTCATGTACGTTTTAAAACAGTTCGATGTAGAAACGGTCATAGCAAGTTGTCCGTTTATTCATTGGAGTACCTTATATTGACAAAAATGTAAACAAAGATATCAGTCAGGTGTCGCGTTTGTATGTGCGGGTAGTTTTTGCGAGATTTCATTACTAATTATTATGTATGCTAAACTAATGCGGGCGAATATATTTTATTTAACTAAATTTTCAGGATTTACTTACTTTAATCATACTATGATAAAATTATAAACGCAATTTGATTTTCCCGTGTATAGGAAGATAAATGGCAGTTATCCTCATTTAGAGTTATTATTATCCAGCGTAGATAAAGACATCTACGCTATTTCCATAAATACATATATATTTTTTTATTATAACCAATCACTAACTTTGTATTACTTTTTGTAAGCATTGTGCTAAATTTTATGAAAATCAGTTCATTATTTTTAAAAAAAACACGGTTTTTCCTTAAAACACCTGTAGTGTAAAATTGCAGTTCTGTAGATAACCTTTTATTCTTTGCTGCCGTCGTTATGTTTAAGTACTTTATTGGCATTTACCTCCCAATGCTTCTATGTACGCATAGTTAATAGTAGAAGCCTCCTGCTTCCAGCAGTGGACTGAGATAGGCTGATGGTGTATGTGTATATGTTACTAACTTTGCAAAATTAAATTAAATGTACTAGTACATTGACTGAGATATACTACTTAGCTTTCCGCCCAAGACATTGTCTGCGCATGATACGGTCATACAGAGATCCTTATTTGCGTTACAAGCAAATACGTTCTCATTTGACAACGCTTAGTTTTTAGGTACCTACCTACACTTGTGATTTTATGAATTTCTACAAAATGAGATAATCCTGTATTAAAATTCTGGTGGATCTAATCTCATAAATCCCGACAGCAAACGGTTATTTCCGGAAGCAACTTGAACCCTGAAGCGCCAATCGAATTTTATAAATTTCATCTGAACTATCGTAGTCAAGGAAATTGATTTCGTGCCATTTCGTAGCCTGTCATATCATAACATATGGAATGGAAGCTGAAATGGCTTTAAAGCTTTAAGGCATTTAAAGTCACATGTAGGTACATAAAGATTTCTCCTTTACTGTAGTATACATATGTGTAACAAAGATTGAGAAAATATGAGCTGAAGAAACTAGCATTTAACAGTGATATTTTTCACTGACACATCATGAAAAAAAATTGTTGAGATAATAAGTATTTCTTTGAACTTTGTTCTCAACTGAAACCGTAATTTACGAATACGAATACTTTTTGTAGATATTAAGTACAGCATGTATTTTTTGCTGCTCCTATGTTATGATGAGCTGTGAACACATATTCATGCATGTGCGACGCGACGTAGTCTTTTCGACGCATTGTATTTCAGCATACATTATTATTTAAAGGTCCTAACTTTGTTTGTTACAACTGTCAATAACCGTCCAATTGCCGTGAGTGATTACCTCGTCTGTATTTACTTGCAACAGGACACATGATCTTAGTTTAGTTAGGCACATGTTCTTTGATATAATAATAACGCACTAAGTTAACATTAGAATTAAGATTGTTAATTTGTTTTTTCATCTTTCTTAACTAGGTTTTATTATTAATGCAATAAGAAAACATAAAATACAAGTACAACACATACTTAAGAGCCTCTTGAAATGTTGATCGAGACTCTTCGCTAGGATACCGTCCACAGAAACAATTATAAAAATATCGGTACACTGTTCGCTGAAACAACCTCCCACATGTCAGTTATCTCGTGAGCCAAGCCTAGCTAGATACTTACTGGCTTTGTCCTTCTCGGCCTTTACGAGATTCTCGTCATGGGGGATTGTGATGTCGATGAGCATTGCCCGACGTTGCGATCGATCTATCAGCACGATGTCAGGCTTATTAGCTACAATAGTCCTGTCCGTGATGATAGATCGATTCCAATAGAAAGTGGCACGACCATTTTTGAGAACTGCTGCAGAAGTGTACGTATAGTACGAAACTTCAAAGTCCACAAGGCAGTCTTGAAGAGCAAGCTGCTAGTGTATAATCCTGGCTAAGAAGTTACACATTTTTCTTGTATTTATTCTATATAATTAGTGGTGACATTATATTGCCGTCAAAAACGAAATATAAAATAGTTCACACAACATTTTTTGAGTTGTTATTAATAAAATTGAAGTACGGTTCCATAACATTGAAATTGAAACCTATACCTACTTATTGTCTAGTCACAATGTTTGGTTGATTTATCCAATTTTTTGTTCAATAAATTCTACTATGAAATAATTTTACTTCATCAAAAAGTATATATTTCCATAGAATTGTTAGTTAACTGGCTGTGTGCAGTAATAAAATGTCAGTTAGGCTATTAGGCTATGAAACTAGCTCTGTAGTTAAGCAAACCTGAAACTGGGCAATTAGACCTCATTCGACGATGGCTTGTGATATTATGGGCGTTTTATATTTGACACGAGTACCTAATTTTCAAAGAACATCAATATCACGGGATTTTAAGCTGAAATGATAAACTACCATTTGGACAAAACTCCATCCCTAGAACATTACGATCCAAGCCTATGGTATGGGGTCCCAATCGGAATAAATTGTAATTAGACTAAAAAATATTTCCTAGATGTCACTGTAGGCCTTGATTTACGATCATGATATTTGTTCCGAAATTTGTTAGTGTATAATTGTGAAAGATATCCCAAATCAAATGAAAATATCAATTAGAATACAAAAACGAAATATTTTAGAAAGTCTTAATTAATACCACCAATCGAAAAGTCGATTGTAAGGATGTTTGGCAGGATTGCAGCTCAAATAATACGAGTGCAGATACCCAATTTCGGTAATCGTTAGTATGCTCGGAGAGGACGATGGGCACAGTAATCTGTAGAGTAGTGATACTTTTACCTTACCTATTCGATGCTGGGCTAAAGCATAACATCACTAAGGAAGTGCTGAATAGGTGCATTTGAGCTTTAGTTGAAACCGGCAGTGGTAACAAACTCTGCTATGTAACTGAATTTGAATGTCGGTCAGAAAATCCGATAGTTTAGCTTCCGAGTTTGACCTTTAGTCATGAATAACTTCTAAACGAGGAGAGAAACTAACTGCTAACTGTTGTGAAACACGGTTTCTAAAAATGTTATACTGACTCCGTTTGAGGTATTTTGATAACCTATTGTGTACTAAGGTGGATTACACAAAACGAACGAATGCTCATTCTATCCACTCTACGAAATCAACGAATTTCGACGAATCACGTTTTGTGTAACGAACGAATTTCTTGGGGGATAGAAGAACATTCGCTCGGTTTGTCTAAATCCACCTTTATACAGAATCAAACCAATACAATAAGCTACAATCGTAATTCTAACTGAATAAAACAAGACTCTACATGTGGTGTAAACGTACGCAGTGGGTAAGTACGTATATACGTAATCACAATATAATAACAATCTTTTTCATTCGTAGAAATTTTGATTCAAAGTTACTACCTCAACATCTTTTGGTTTGTTTATCTTCTAAATAAACACAAACCAAACACTGTACACAAAATTATTCAATGAAATGCTCATATTCAACCACTATTTTGTTTTGATGGTTTAAAACAACTATGATGTTTTGATGTAATGTGATGAGCAACCAGCAGCATCAATTCGATACCAGTGTGCTAACCATAAGCTTTCGCTGAGGTATATTAACGCGAACTAACTTTCTGCGCCCGTACCTACTCGCTTATTGGTGCGAGTGAGCCAGATAGAGAGTAAGTCCACGTTAATAACGTCACAGCAGCTCAATGGTACGGAGACAAAGCATAACTCGTAAAATAATTAAATTCTGGACGGCACGGCGTGTCAAAGTCGCCCGAAAGTGACCTAACATTGTTGATAAGCTAGCGAACTAGGCTAGACTAGGTGAATTTTAGATATAGTTGCTACATTATAGGTTAGTACAATAAATCAACATACGTATACATAATACTAGTGCAATGGGACTTCGAGATCTAAGAATGAACTTTTGACTTTATAGATTAATCCTTATTAAGTTACGAACAAATAAAACATGGAAGCCGCACGCCATACTAAATTGACATTAAAAAATGGTCCTGAATTTTAGTTGATACATAAGTGTCACCCCCTCATCAATGCATCACGGTAATGAATTTCAATATCGACCTATAAAAACTTAAACTGCCATTTAAAAATAGCAGTTATGATTGATCTATCAAAGTTCTGATTGGCTATATTCTATAAATATTTGTCAAAGATGTGGCGCCAAAATATGCGCGGTGTTAAGAAAAGCGCTATGTCCTTCCCATCTTGGCACAATTGAACAATTGCTTTTGGGGGCATTTTTGGGCTGGCGTTAGACGTCCATGTTACTCGTATATATGGTCACAGTTATTAAGTAATATGAGGGTAAGACTCACCATTTCTCTGACATCATATTATACAGGGTCACTTATTCACCGGTACAATTAATTTTACCATATCATTGGTATCGATAATAGATCACATTTATCAAATAAAATTAACACTTTTTTTATTATATTACCCTCATGCAAAATGTGACATAATGGGCGCACTAATTACAAGGCGTCAACGGTGCGGTATGACGAAGGCGGGAAGGGGTGATTTAACCCGCCATGCCGCGCGCGATGACATTTTTAACAAACAGTTGACAGTTCACGCGTTTTGCTAGTTATTCACTTCGAGTCGTCGATAGATGCGTAATACGTCCATATATATATATTCTTGTTAAATTTCCGGATAAGTTCGAACATTAGCTATTTTAGTTTTTTTGTTCCAAAGTAGTAACAAAAAATGCTAGTATTTTGTGTTTTGGACTACTATTACGTATGTTGATTTATTGTACTGGTGAAAAAGTAATCCTGTACATAAAACGAATTTGCTCATCTTTGTTATACCTACATTACCTACTAATAATGTAGTAACTAAAAATAATCCTGCTAGCATATTACGTTCAGTTTTTTATAATCAAAATAATATTAAGGCAGTTGTATACAGGGTGGGACGGAATGACGTTCCTTCTCGCTAACGAACGAAACTGAGGATTTTATGAATAATGTTTTCCTCGGACACCAAAAGTTTAAGCTAGACGTGAGCTAGACACTAAAACTTTATGCAGAAAAATCTAAATAAAATATGAAAGTAGGAATTTCTTTCCCACCACAGCATTATCATTTTAAATTTCGTATTATAGATATAAATTTAAAATGCTTTTTGTTATACATTTTTCTACTCTAATGGTTAACGCTGAAGACAAAATGTTATAATAATAGACAAAAGTTATTTAGAAATAGTTATTTACGTAGGTTGCCCTGAAAGTTTCGGGAATCGGAAAAATTACGCATTTTAATGAAATAAAAGTACTTTTATTGTTTTTCAAAGTATTCTCCTTTGTGTTTAATACACTTTTTCATTCTCTGAAACCAGTTTTTAAAACAGTTATTGAAGTCTGAAGTGGGGGTTGACAAAATGGCCATTTTATAAGCGTCGACTGCTTCTTCCGCGGTCTGAAAACGCTGACCACGCAATCGATTCTTTATTTTCGGGAAAGTAAAAAAATCGTTGGGACTTAGGTCGGGGCTGTACGGAGGATGGTCCAGTAATTCGACGTTTTCGCCCTTCAGATAGTCGTCTGTTTTCTGAGCGGTGTGAGGGCTGGCATTATCATGGTGTAGTATAATACGGCGGTTAGGGTTAGTTTTTCGCAGTTCAGCAAAAACAATCGGTAAACAAACGCCTATATACCAATCGGCATTGACAGTTCTTCGATCTTCAAGAGCGATAGTCGCCACGTGACCCGATTTGGAGACAAACGTGGCTACCATTTTTTTTGATCGTGCTGCGAGAACGAACAACTTTTGTCGGCTTCGGTTCGTCTTCGTAAACCCAAACTCGAGATTGGTTTTTCGATTCAGGCTCATATGCGTAAATCCATGATTCGTCACCTGACACAGTACTAAAAACGGCATTTGAGCTTCCTCCATTAAATCTTTTTAAAGTTTTGCGGCACCAATTGACACGTACCGTTTTCTGGTCGTCAGATAACAAGTGAGGAATCCACCGGGAAAATAACTTCCGCACGCCCAACTCTTGTTGTAAAATAACTTGTACCTGACTCATTCCAATGCCTAAGGTCTCCTGAATCTCCCGATATGTAACATGCCTATCTTCCTTTATCAGTTGGCGAACAACATCGATGTTTTGATCGGTAACGGCCGTTTTCGGTCGACCCTCACGTACGTCATCCGCAAGAGACACACGGCCACGTTGGAATTCCGAATACCACCTGTATATGGTCGTCTTTGAAGGTGCTTCACTACTAAAAGCAATAGTTAATCGGTCTCCACATTGTTGTTGTGTTAATCCACTTTTAAAGTCATAATAAATCATTGCTCTAAAACTTTCGCGGGACAGCTCCATTTTCACCAGCGACTCAACGACTTTAAAAAACAATTGAAAATCGGACATTGTTTTTTTTTTTCTAAGTGGCCAGTGTTTTCGAATAATGAGACTATGCTTGTAAGAAAGAGGTATAACACATGTACGTTCCTAAGTATTAAATTCCCGTAATTTTCAGGGCATCCTACGTATTATACAAGGGGGCAAAGTTGTTGTTTAACTGTCGTGCCAATATTGAGACCTGAGCTAGCGAAAGATTCCAAAATTGAGCCACGAGCGTAGCGAGTGGTTCAAAAACTGGAATCTTGAGCATTGCGAAGGTCTCAAGGCACGAGAGTTGAACAAACTTTGCCGCCAAGTGTAATACAACTTTTTTCCCCTCACTATCGCGAGGAAATATGATTACAAATCTCATCCAAATGTAAATCAACTTAAAGAAACCATTAACTTAAAGAACTTAAAGAAACTCAATGTCGAAACGTATCGTAGAATAGATTTACTTCTGGAACTTAAATATAGCCAATGGCTTACAAAGACACCCATGACACAGAATTGAGAACAACCAATTTAACATGTGAGCTCCGATTGCGCATGTTTACTACGGTCATACAGATCCACTTATACTAGGCAATAGGGGGCTATAGGAATTAGAGCAATGTCAAATTACTTTATTCACAAGTGTGTAAAAAGCGTTTTTACCCGCTCGTATTAAACGATAAACGAGCGCTTTACGAGCTAGTGAGGGGAAATATATTTTACCAAAACAGCGGATTGTAAACTTCAGTTTTAAAGACACCTTGATACCTAATAAGATATTTTCTCTGGTAGGTGTAGGCACAACGTTAATAAGTATTGAAATGTGGTATTGCCATGGAAATATTGGTAAAATATTCAATTTTATTTTATTTTTAGACGATGTAATTATATAGGGAAAACTGTAACAAAAAATACGGTCATGAATTCTAAAATGATTTCACGCTTTCTTTGCCTGTCAAATACATTTTAATAGCAAGAAACGTCGCCAAACGTAATTAAATGTTTGGGAGTTTTTTCAAATAAAGTAAAATTTCGTGTGATTTTCTTTCACAAATACGCTCGAAAAAAAATCTTTGTATAAAATAATATGCAAACTGGGCCGCAATTTTGCTTTTCACTTAAGAGAATATATTTTTCAATAACGTAATTGTCGTAGAATATTTCCTTTTTTTTTAAATA
>JALPQI010014523.1:0-43340 GCA_025490895.1 Thaumatotibia leucotreta | reverse complement strand
GATTTTATTATAGGTACGAGTTATTTGGTTATACTAATAGGTACAGTCGCCATCAGGCATCGTAGCGTCCAGACCGTTTAAAAATATCTGAACACGCCTTTATTTTTGAGCGCTCTGGTCGCTACGATGTAATATTATATGGGCCCATTTCTCAATTTGTATGTGTATGCATACACATACAATCACCCTCAAGGGCCCATTTCTCAATAGCTTGTAACTTGTAATACAAATGAAAGTCCCTTTTTGATACTATTAATTAGATAAGGACTTCCACTTGTATTACAAGTTATAAGCTGTCGAGAAATGGGCCCTTGAGGGTGATTGTATGTGTATGCATACTTTAGGTTGGTTGCTGGTTTAATTATGTATTAAATTAACCTAAACAGTCCTTGCATTATCTTTTCTCTATATATTTTATAAGAGCATAGCCGGAAAGGACCTTTAACTGGTGGTGGAGTGGTCGACGAGATAAATTATCATGCCTAGGTACTAAATTATAGTAAACTAAGCTACCGCTACGATTACACATTTTAAAAGGAGGATAATCTCAAGGCCTTATTCGTATAGGTACGACACAGGATTTTAGCTATAAATACCAAAAAAATAGCCCACGAGAATAAAATATCCTATAAGAATAAAATGTTAGATATACGGCCTTTTTCTTTTACTACTACCTACTTTAGTACAGGCCCGCGTAGTGTATCTAACATTTGGCTCATTTTTATGAAAAACTCTTGTCATAGTTCAGTCACGTCATAAAATAAAATGATGTTATAAGCATGTAATCATTCAGAATTTTCATGATTTAAAATTCAAATAGGAATTTTAATATTGAACTAAACATGTGATCAGATGCACCCAGTGCAATAACCCACAAATATATTTATGTAACCGATTCTGGGTGAGTTTATTTTTAAATTTTATGTAATTTTAAAACCACTAAGTATTATGGACTGTATAACTTAATAATAGTAATACCTCATAAACTGCATGTCGTTTAAATTATTTTTGTAACCCTTAAAAAAACCTTCTGTATCAATTTGTAGAATAGCGCCATCTAACGTAGATTACTCTAACTAGGAAATAAAAGAGGGCACAAAGTTCCAACAACGTTCAACGCAGTTCTTCTAATTTGCCGTAGGTGGCGTTTAGTTCAAATTTGCTGTTGGTTTTGTTGTCGTAAAAGAGATGGCGCTGATATAGTTTTGCCAAAGTTCTTCATAACGTGGCTTTACCCACCGATCTTAATAGTTATTTCCGTGGCTGGTGCACAATGAGAGCCATTACACACGACTGTGGTTTTATGTAACGAACCGCAGGTGAGTTTTATAATAGCATCACACGAGAGTGATAAATGATAATGTTTAATTATGCGCAGTCCCATAGGTACATAACTTATCTAAGACAAAAAATTATTGCCACTTCTTTAACCTGGTAAGGCCCAACGTCCTATTTTTAGGACAACAAAATTTACTCATAACGGCCCTTGACGTCATATTTTTCAAAAAAATATGAATGTTATTTTGTAGGTCCCACAATTAAAAATAAAATGTACTTTTTTTAGGACACTGGGCTATTATTTCACTTGTCCTAAAAATCGAATGGGCCTTACGAGGTTAAACTAATAAAAAAAATGCCAGGAGCATATGAAATTTCATTAAAACATCGGTTGTCGATGTTCTAATGAAACTTTTTTCTATTCCACAGACACCGTATACAAAATGGGTACCATTAAATGTCAAGTGTCAGCCGTCTATTGGACAGATTATAATGCTAGAGAAGATAACATTTTAATATCGTTGCCTTTACCCAATACTTCAGAATTTAGTATAAATATGACTTACGGAGATACAACTTCAGTTGTATTTTCAGTGTATGCTTTATTGAACTATTACTATTCTACAAATAAAAAAACTTTTTCTCATTTCTATTTCTAAATGACGGACGAACGATCTAATGTAAAATGCTTAGTGGTAGGTATCCTAGAACAAGTTTTCAATACTCTGAATATTTGAAACATTTTGTTAAAATTTATTAGCTGCTAGGGGTCGTGTGGTGCGGTATTGCAACATAAATTGTGTGCACACGTTGTTCAGGGGTGGGACATTAATATCATCTGTCCTATCAATTACAGTGACGTGGTCACCGCTTCCCCTGACCACCTATCGAAGGAAAATGCGAGAAAAATTTGACACATTTGTCTGTCAGTGACTGCTATAATCAGGGCTGACGACGCAATCATTTTGTCGTCCTAAATGGAAGATACGATTTTTTTATTTATTAGGATGTCTTTGTTCTCTTAGGGTGAAGACACATTTATCAGCATGCGTACGCATTTTGTCTATAGAAAATGTCAGTTTAGTATGGAACCGCGTCCAGCTTTCCGCACGCGTACGCATGCTTACACGTTTCATACTAAACGGCCAATTTTACTAGACAAAATGCGTACGCATGCTGATAAATGCGTATTCACCCTTATGCTTACTTAGCAGGTTGACAGGTTTATGTAGAGTAGGGACTTAATTCGGTGAATATATTTCTAAGTACCTACAGCTTTTACTAAATATAATTAATAATTATGGATGATTCAAATAAGAAAGCCTAATAAAATCGAAAAGACGCTTAGTTAGTTTAACCGGGGTCTTTCCGCAACTCGACATCCATCGTGAATTTGCGTGATAGCGAGGTAGCTCTATTCTAACCATCCAAGCTCTAAATGCCTCCTTTAGGGAGCGGCTCAACTCGACTCCGCGTCAGTGGAGTCGCACCCTAAGTCTGTTTGGTTTGGAGTCTTGTATACTTCTACCTGTTTAAATTCTAGAAGAAATATATTTTGTTGTTTCCTCCTCTTCCTTGTAGGCTGCACATAGGGCTGACAATTCCCTTAGTTGAACTGTTAACTACACTCGTGAAATACACTGGTATTCCTCACCTTCCTTTCATAAAACAAAGATTTATCGTATCATTTGCGCAACCCTGGCACATAAATCACGTTATCCCGCGATCGCGATTGCCTCATCAACATACTAATGCGTGCACCAGCTGCTCCCGCACTTTTATGAAAGTCTGTGTCCTAGGAGGGATTTTCGAGGAAATTCACTTTGCTTTTCGTTGAGTTGGACACGGATTTAGCTTTGGTTCCAAGCAAGTGATGTCATCGCCGTGTAATCTGATGATTCCTCAAGAGTGTAATATTGCCCGCGTGTTATTTTATTCCTGTTGCAAAATTACTGTTTGTTTTTATATTAGTATTACAAATATATCATTTAATGCATCTTTTATAAATAAATTATTACGAGTAGTTATTTATTGCGTAAAAATACATTCTTACACAAAAAAATTAAAAACTATGTAGATCTAAAAACTACATGGGCATTTCTCTGAGCGTCCCAACCGCCGCCGTGACTTCGGTGGCAATTTATTGTGTTAGGTATACAATAAATATCTACTCGTAACTAGTTATTTATAAAAGATGTATTAAGTTCGTTGGGGTTAGAAGAAACAGTTTTCAGAATGGGGAAAGACAAAAAGTCGTCCTTCTGGCACAGCTTCTGCTGGTAGCATTTTGTCTTACCCCATTCAAAACCCCAACGTACCTTAAATGCTGTATTTTTTTTGCGTAAATTGTAGGTATCATTCACCCATCAAATTTAGAATTTTTAAAAATAACATTTCATCATCATCATCATCATCGTGTCAGCCGAAATACGTCCACTGCTAAACATAGGCCTCCCCCAAAGATTGCCACAATGACCGGTCCTGTGCCACCCGCATCCAGCGGACTCCTGCGAAACTGAAACGTGGTCGCTTACAATGGGCCTTATAAGAAGGCTCAAAGTCACCCAAAGGGCAATGAGGAGGGCTATGCTAGGAGTCTCTCTGTGAGATCGGATTAAAAAAAAAACAAATTAAGTAAATATAAATATCAGATCTTCAAACGCTCAATCGATGTCGTTACTTCCAGCTAAGCATCGTAGGCTAAGCATGTACCTGCAAAAGAAAATTAATTACAGCTTCTTTTACATGTCTTGCATTGCTGAATTTACTTCCTCTAATATCTTTAGCTACCTTTTCCTGTTTTCTTTTTTAGTTTTCTTTGAATATCCAAACATGCATAAATTGGTCTAACTTGCGCGGCCGTAATCGACGTCTGAAAAGAAAAGTCTGGGAAACTTAAACGCCCCGAGTTTAAAAATGCCCACTTACCTTATGAGAAAACTTTCCACATTTATATCTGCGAGGGCTGCCTTAGAAAATATTTCCTTTTGTTGTTCAACTAGATGTTATATGTTAAACATGTGTTTATATTGAGTTTAGAACATTTTGTTCAAGTGGGGTTTTTCATTCATGCTTATGAGTTTAATTGGGGGTACAATAAAGTACAATCGCCATCTGATATATCGTAGTGTCGGTAACTGTCTATTTAGTATAATATAATATAGACTAGCACTGCAGTATGTTTACCTGTAGTGTAGAGTACCGGGTAACTCTTAAGTGTTTTTTCAATCAATGGTAATACCTAGTAAGTAGATACGGTTAGCACCATAAGTAATCTACGTTAGTGATATATTAACGATTCTGGTATACGTTCTGAAATGTATAAATAATTTTTGAAGTGACTGTCATTCATACATGACATAGACACTATAGATACATAGACAGTCTTGTTTGCACATAAATGAAAAATATATCGTATCAAACAGTACCAACATTTTTGATATGGATATAAATAAAATAATCAAAAGAAGTAACAAACTTACCTACATGTAACGTGAAGCATTCAAAATCATTAAAAATATGTAAACTCGTCGTCCATTAGTGAAAATATTTGAAGCATGAAGTCAGAAACTCGATTACTCTCGCGCATTAAATCGACTATTCCCTTCGGCCATTGTGTAATCTCGTTGGGTTTCGGATGCGAGCTGTAATTGAAAATGTCGAACGGTGCGATGTTCATTTTCCACTAATTAATCGCTGTGATGACATTGCTTCTAACAATCCGTCAAAATAGCTTATGCGTCACTTAAATTCTTAGTTCCGTACGATCTTTTGTGATGTAACCGCGCCGTATTTTCATAGCTCATGAACGTTCCCGACGGGAGATCGACCAGTATATGGCAGATCTCTGATTACGTGTTGTTATAATATAGCTCTAGACTACATTTATCCTGGATAGCGACAGTAAAGCTTTTAGTAAGCGATAGGTATCGCACAGGTCCCAGGGCGTATCGAAATGCCTAGACAGGTGAAATTATGAAGCGCTGTATATAGTGGTGAGGGATATATTCGGATTTTAATTACATTTTAAGCATGGCGATAGTACAATTTAGCGAGGGTTGGATCCCGAAATTGCAGTTTAATTCCACGATTCTGTATTATGAATGATTTTCGATAATGTAGTTATTAATTATAATACAATTTTAGATTCATACTGAATGAATAGGGCTCCATCAAATATTAATTCGATAATTGTATTACTTTGGTCAGCAACTCTACCTATTTAACTTGTGGTATAATGCAAAAGATTCTATTAGTTGTTGCTATAGGTGTAGATTTCAACCGATTTCACCGTGAATCCATCATCAGACTTTGACTTGGTGCCAACGGGATCATCTCGGTTTGGTTTAAAGTCCATTAAAAAAATAATGATTGAATTTTTAGTCCATTTGTCGTGCGTGCCCATGTATAATACAAATTTAAGTCATACGGTTTTCTAATTCCCAAAACTAACAGGACCAAAAAACTGAGAGAAAAAAAAGTCACAAAATTTCCATAATATTTTCCGGATTTCCGCCATATCTTTGTTACCGCTATACAAAGTGTATGGAAAATGACAATAAAGTAGGAAAAAAATCCATGGGACATTTTTCCCACTGGGAATGAAGGAGCTGGTAGGAATAACCCAAAATTTACCCCTAAATTCAAAATTATGAAAATGGACAAAACGTTTACTTTAAAATAAGTTATGGACGAGCGCCAATAAACAGCTCAAATGGGATGTCGGGCGATTTCTATAAATCCTTGACCTCCGGTTGTAAATAAGCCAACGGGATGCGATTCGGGCGCAGTCCGCAATGCGCTTAGTCACACTATGACCAAATTGATCACTAGGCGTATACAGATTTGAGAAGATATGTTAGGGATATGCTATCACATCATCAGCCTATTTCAGTCCACTGCAGGCGTGGATCCTGGGGGAGGGGCAATGGGGGCACTTGCCCCCCCTCACACTGGACTTATGTATGCCTAGGTGCTGTTCTAAGTATAAAATAATAAAATATTATCATATCATAGGGCAGTGCCCCCCCCCCCCCCCCCCTCAACGAAGTCCTGGATCCGCGCCTGGTCCACTGCTAGACGTAGGTCTCTTCTATTACCTATGCGTATGGACGCATTAGGAGTAAATGCCCATGAGAGCCATGTTGGGCAAGCGGGTTGCTGATCGCAGTAGTTTGCCCACTGTGATGACGCTTCTGCCCATAATCATCATCATCATCAGCCTATGATAGTCCACTGCTGGACGTAGGGCAGGCCTCTCCTATTAACTATGCGTATAGACGCATCGCCACGCTGGACAAGCGGATTGGCGATCGCAGTAATGTGATCACTATTATGTGATGACGCTGCTGCCCATCATCAATCTTTTATCAAATAATGGCCAGTGACACTTCAATCTCCTAGTCGACTCTTATGACACACGCAGGAGGAGTTGGGGTGGTGACAAATGTATTCTTACTGCTGTTACCAAACGGTTCCACACGCATCATCAATTAATTAATGGCCAGTGACACTTCAATACCTTAATCGACTCTTACGACACCCACAAGAAGAGTTGTCAAAACGTGCGAGCAACTCGCACCATGTAAATGATCACAATGACTTTAGTAGAATAACTACTTTGGCGACTGCAGGTACTTCAGGCAAACAGTTTCGTGCTCAAGTGTAAATAACAAAGTACAGTCGCCAGGAAGAGCTGCCAGGGTACAAACATCTAGCCTAACGCGAAAATCGAAATTCGTAAATTTCAAGGATTTTTCTCTGTCACTCAAACGAAGGCGTCATTAGAGTGAGAGAGACAAATTCTCGAAATTTACGAATTTCGATTTTCGCGATAGGGCCACTGAGCCGGCCTCTATTATTGTCATGGCGTTAGATTGCATGTTCAAATATTTTTGAACGCTGTATACATACCGATAAGCCGTGTGGTGACGGTAGTAAGAATACATTTGTCACCACCCCAACTCCTCCTGCGGGTATCGTAAGAGTCGACTAAGGGATTGAAGTGTCACTGACCACTATTTTATAAAAGATTGATGATGAGCAGCAGCGTCATCATAGTGGACACATTACTGCGATCGCCAATCCGCTTGCCCAGCGTGGTGATTATGGGCATTTGCCTCCTAATGCGTTTATACCTATGCATAGTTAATAGGAGAGGCCTACGTCCAGCAGTGGACTATCATAGGTTGATGATGATGATATGTACCTACCGATATATCTGATGGCGACGGTTCTCCAAACGCCTACGTGCGTGAATCGCTTCTCTGTAATCAAGTCATTCATTTTCATTTCGGCATATTTACGAGCCTAAAACTTAGCATGTCCACGCAGTGTCAGGAAAGATAATTTATAATGTCGGGTAGCGGATAAAAATCTTGTTGCTTTACGATGTTTTTGTACCTAAGCATAACCAGTTTTTGGTAACGTTTGACAAACCGCACGGCTTCGTTGTTCTGACTGCATTATTATGAAAGAATTCTCGGGGAAAAGTTTAAGAGCTTCATTTGGTTCTTTGTAGGAGGTCTGGCAGAATGAATCGGGATATTGATTATTACATACACACATCATCGGCCTATATTTGTCCACTGCTGGACAATGGTCTCTCCTTAGCCTGTGTATGGACGCATTTAGGAGGCAAATGCATGGAATATGAAATCGCTATCGCAGTAGTGATTAACACTATGATGATGCTGCTGCCTATGATCAATCTTCGATAAGTAAATGGTCAGTGACAATACGATCCCTTAGCTGACTCTTACGACACCCACAGGAAGAGTTGGGGTGGTGACAAATATATTCTCACTGTCACTGTTTTTTCGCATTAGAATGCCAGAATCACGAAGTATTACACACATTGACAAAAATATGCTAGGTAAACACTAAATAGACACTTAGTAAATCGAATGTTGAAAAAAACATGCTCAATATTTTTCACATTTTGCTCGAGGAAGTAAAATTTTGTTAGTTAATTTGAAAAAAAAAACAACTTTTTTTGTGAATATCCATAATCTTCGGTTCTACGTTATACGGCCTTTTTCTCATCATTAATCTCACAAACCTAAATGCTGATATTTTCGTTACTTTGTGACACCCTTGGGGTTGCAGGCGCCCATAGGCTACGGTGACTGCTTTCCATCAGGCGGGCCGTATGCTTGTTTGCCACCGACGTGGTATAAAAAAAAAAAACTTTGACATTTGCGTTTGTGAGAGTGTTTTTACAAAGGGTTTTTTTACTAAGCACTTTTTTAAATTTATTTTTAAGGAATTTTGTCAGAGGAAAGTTTGAGTTAGTTGCTGGAACAATCTTTAAATACCTACTCCCGTATCCAGTGTAGGCTACCTAAGTTACCTTCAAAATGATATTGCATTAAGAAATTAATTACTCGTCCATTGAAACCAAACAGGTAGCATTTAATTCGACTCGTAAGGGTAGGGTCGCTCAGCAACTCTTATTTCGCTTTAAAGTTTGTTAATTCAACAGGATTTGAAGAAACCCCAATTTGGGCGTATTTGTTTATCCCGTGCGTGTAAATTGATTCCAACAATATTGGCAAAGTTTCTGTAAATCCCGACGAGAAAGGGGGAACATTGAGTCTATTGCACAGACATATATCTACATTAATAGGTAAATTTTTATGTTTCGTTATGTTATGTTATGTTACGGAGGGACGCTCGACAGGACTCGAGCGGGCTGTCGAGCATCCAATATGCTCATTCACCCCATTTCCCATAACTGGAGCTGCAGGTTAGTGTTCCGGTAGCGTTCCTTCAATACTTCCCTCCGGCCTTCCAATTTTCTTGCAGAACCGCAGGACGTCTCTAAGGTCGACCTTCCTGAGTTCCTTCTCCTCCAGCCTATCCCTGCCAAACGTATCGTAAACACCCCAATAATTGACATATGAAAGCCAAATTTTCGTAACCCTGCTTTCAAATTTATTGCCATGACTTTATGATTGCAAATATCGTTTATTGGGGCTGTGTCGGGCATTGGCGCCTCTATGATACCGTTTCGTATCTTATAGTGGTAAAAATATGGTTATGTTTATGACAAGTTATGAAATGGATAGTTCTCCGCAAATCGATATCCGTTGCGTATATTTTTTACTTTATTTAATTTTTTCAATATTTTTCACGATCATAATTTAAATTGAAATAGATTAGTGTAACATAATTGAAATTGTAATTTATTTCATGAAACAAATCAAAATGAAAATATTTTAAATTTTTAGACATAAGTTAAATAATTAGCATAATTAACCTATCCTATTTCTAACATTTACCCTTGTGACATTGTTAAAAATAATTTATTCATATAAATTGTGACGTCTATAAATATAATATATATGTCTGTGGTTAAAAGTAACAACATCTCTGTTCTTTTTCCTTAGTTTGACTGGTTACCCTACATATTCCTCAACTTGTTTCTCGTAATCGGATTTCCTTTGACAAAATGTTATTTGATTTTGTTTTATTTGAGCTTACGTCCCATAAATCGAGGTTTTGGTTTATATTAATACTATAATATTTTAACTTGACAAAAATGAAAAAGGTTACGGTAAACGGTTAAGACATATTTTAAACCATGACTAAAGTTCTTGACATTTGAGACATTCCTTAGTCGTTTTTCCGTTGGGTACAAATGGAGAAAGAATTTATATGTTTAGTTATTTATTATGTTTTTTTAAAAACTGATAACTAAATTATTCAGAAAGGCGTAGGTAATGTTCCATAATATACCTACATCATCATTATCATCATCATATCAGCCGAAAGATGTCCACTGCTGAACATAGGCCTCCCCCAAAGATTGCCACAATGATCGGTCCTATCCCAACCGCATCCAGTGGACTCCTGCGACATATACCTACATACATATATATTTTTTCTAATGACAGAAATTACATACGTACCTTTAAAGGTACCTAACGTATATTCATTCATTTTCATTACGGTTTAGGTGCCAAAAACAAATCAAGAAAATAAAATCGTGTAAATATATTTTGGCACCTAAACCATAATGATATCTTTCACGTCGACTGTACATGTCAAGGTACCTTTTACCTCGGGGCGTGAGTCCGATCGGCATTAGAGAACACATCATACTGAATCTGGTCATCCGTGGATTTGAATTAAATCAGTGGTAAGGCTGCGTTTCCACCAGAGATGTGCGAGGATGTGTTTTCATACAAATTACACCTCGCTCGAGTCATTAATAGCTGTCATTTGTATGGAAACACATCCTCGCACATCTCTGGTGGAAACGCAGCCTAATGCCTGTAGGTACCTACAGAAAAATCTTCCAATAATATTCTAAAGCTATTTTCACTTCATCTTGTCACACATTCTATTTAATTTGTTATAATCAATAATATCACTTAACTAAATACAATATAAGCCATCTATTACGTAAGCCCAGGCTTATTATTTTACATCCCTTTATTTCCATGGATATTCGTTATTATTACTAAAGTTATCTCGTTACGCCGGCGGGCCATTAGATATTATATTAGATAGACTTGATTGCCCTGCGGTCCTGAATAGATTCCAGCGTCACGCGTTAATAGTTTCATAAATATCTATTAACACCAACTTTCGAGGATGATGGTTGATTTATAACCAAAATAAAAATGATTAGGAAGGGATCAAAAACTGGCATTTAGGTTGTCTTTGCTATGGTATGAGTATCGACCAAAAAAATGTACAATTGAATATAGTTTAAAAGGTCTAATGAGACTCGTGCACTAATAATTGTGTTATATTTAGTAATCAAATTAAGCTGCTGTCGACGTTGTCGTTGCTAAAATTGAATTAATGTAAAAATTACATTATACTGGCATAAGTAAAAACAAATAAAATAAGTTGAATTTCAGAATCAACCACAATTGTAGGGTTAGCAGTATAAAAAATATGCGACACCTTCCTCTAACACATAAGTAGTGTATGTATTATTATTATTGGGCAGTGATTAGAATTGGGTTGAGATGTAATTGTGAACTATATAAATCCGTCGAACCATATCAATTTGACATTATTTAATATGACAAACGTTGATTGTTTTATGTAAACGAACCACAATTTTATCACAATTCATGAAATTACCTATAACAAAACGAAGTGTAAAACGAACACCGCGCCACCACGCATTCAGAATCGTAGAAAGGAAAATAAAAAGAAAATACCGATGTGGGGCGAAAATCAGTCGTCGCTCGATGTATAGACTTTGATCTTATGTTCCGTTGGCATTAAAATTTACATATTTCCCTGCGTTTCCATTTGCGTTCGACTTTGATGTCCTTTTCAATGCGACTGCGGTCTGCACGGAGCTGCGGGAAAAATATTTTGTTTACGTTAAGGGATCTTTTGTTTGCAAACATGCTATATTAGCGTAATATGTTAAATCGGATTCTGTCTGAATTATATCATTTTTTTCTTAGCTTCTATTGAATTTGACTGGTATAAACAGGGTGTAGCATGATTACAAGTTGGTGTCGTTCAAATTAGGTTTGCGCGAATATACGATGTAATTTGCGTAGTCTGGCACGGTGCAATCAGAGGCGAGTATTGTGAAGATTTCACGCTCGTATACTGTATACTTAATATGGTCACCGTCTGGAGCTGAAAAGGGTCTGAGTCTTAGGGAAGTATAGCGAAAATGTCTAGTATCAATTTAGCAGTTTCAATGCGAAATATTTGTAAATGAGTTGTATACCAGCAGCGGATTTCGTACTTTATGTACATACAACCAATTGGAAGCCTAAGCCACTCTAGAAGCTTCTGAAAATGACAAGTAGTTCGAGATTACTTTAAAATTCTTCTAACTTCTGAAATTCTTGTCCATCCACATACTGTAAATACCTATGTTTACAAATAAACGTTTTGATTGATTGATTGATTGATTGATAATTATTTTTATAGCGTCATTTTGACAAGGTTCCTCCAATTGGTTGAGTGTACATACATATTCTACATGTAACCGTTAAAATCGGAACTATTAACAAAGCCAAGTCATTAGGAGAAAATCTCAAAAAAAATATTGTGTTCTAACATATGCAAAACACACCATAGACTGCTGAAATGATACATTACGATGTGACATATTAGATAATGAGCTGTTGTATGGAAGGTACAGTATGTAAAATACTTCGATATCAATGTTAAACTTGAATCAAAAGTTGGTACTTTGCAAGCTTATACGAGCCCCGATGCATAGGTATGTTCTCGTCCAATTAGACAGTTTTTCGAGATTATCCCGTTCATCCGGGGGAAAAGGTTTAGAGACAAAACCTTCACTATTCAATAGTAGTACTAAAGTAGTTTCTTTGAGTATAAAATATTTGGACTTAATAAATCAGAATAAAAAAAAAACTATTTTACAAGAGGTATTTTTTTAAATTTTTTCCACAATTTTTAATTTTGTAAATAATCAATGAATGTAAAGAACGCCATTAATATTAAAGACGACATGGTACACCTGATGCACTGCGAATTTTGCGTCAAGCTTATAAGCGCGGAATTACGGTGGTGAACGAAAATATAATTTAGACACTGGTTTGTTAATATCGATTTATTAAACAACAAAAGCGTACTTCAGATTGTTGTGTCTCTTGAAATGTAGTACATTAACCATGACTAACGTTCATACAATTTATCATTAGCATAATGTGATCATTTTTAAATATTCAAAAATTTGTAAAAATTGTTTCGAACTAGACGAACTCCACTGCATCGGGGCTCGTAATATGTCAGCTTTATCTAATCTATAAGATTTAATCTAAGTTATAAGATTTGATAGTAGTTTATGGTACTATATAAAAAATACCTAATTTGAACTGATTGGGGGTAGGGGTACCTATATTTTTGAACTCCAGGATATCAGCTGAAAGGCAATCACGATCATAGGAAAACAATACTTGATAGACATTGTCTTAGACCTATGATAGTGAAAGTTGAAGCCTCCTTGTTCTATGAAGATGCTTCGGTCGCCTCTGCTTACTTGAGAATTAATTGAAGCTCCCAGGTCGACCTTGTAAAGGCGACTGGGTCAGTTTGATTCAGATATCTAAACTAGTTATGAATATGATTACGAGTATAACGTTTGGAATTGGGTGTTGTAAAGAGCTGTCGGATCTAGTGTCGTTATCTGTTAACGTTACTCTAGTTACGTACAGTTTACATAAATGTGAAAGAGGAATAGGTAGTAAAATTTCTTGCAGGACATACACGTATGATAAAGTTTAATAGGTAGTTTTAGAGAAAAGTAATATTTCATGATATCAGATTTTATTTTTCCCGGTTGAGTCATTAGATATTTTTCGGCAAAACTTGGCATAATCGTATTAGATGCAAGTAACAATATTAAAAATAAAATTACTATTAATCATGAACTAAGGTTAAAGTTCACTGGTAGAGAATGCCCTGTGGAATTAAGTCCGCCTTTTGCACAATAAGATTTTCTTTTATGCAATAAAGATAAAAAAAATTAACGATTTTTTTTTTGCTTATCGTGCTACGGCATTTTCATTACATTTCAATAAATTAAACCAATATCGGTTAAATAATCCCCAACAAACCCTTTGTTTTGAATTATGTTTCTTACTGAATAGCTAATACAAAAAAACATAAATAATTCTGCTACAAATGTGAACAGAATAATCATTTATCTAATCACAAAACAGCACCCAGTCTCCAAACAACAGGATCCATATTCCTTGTAAAAAAACTTCAAAATAAATTATGTAAAACAGTTCCAGGAGGTTTCAGACATCCTCGAATCGCTAACGAAGAGGTACGTTTTTGCTTAATTGTGTTTCGAATAAAAACAACTCGTTTAATTTGGCGGGAATAAGAATTTCGGGCTCAAAGTAGAGCACGCTGATTACGTTGCTGATTGGGTCATTAAGATAGAACATTTCGTTTTTTATTATATCCAAATGTCCGTTTGTTTCGAAGTATAAATATTACAAGGATCTGTTACATGTAGGTTTATTCCCAGAGTAATATATCACGCAAAGTGTAAAACTTGCTTGTTATTGGTGTCAACAGTGAATGTACCAATAAAGTTTAATAAAAACTCCGTTAATGAGGTGTAGTTATTACTAATTGATTTTAATGTGGCACCATCTTCACGTCTTCTCTCACAACTACTACTGGGTGTCACTAATGTCTATTTTATAATCATTTTCTTGGACGCATCGTTACGCTTTCGGTACAAACGAGATGAATCATCGCTTGGCACGCGATCCTTTGATCCAACTTATGCTTTCGACGCAACATTCCTTTGTTGTTTTCCAAATAACTTTTATGGTTTTAATTACGAATGTTTCACAAAGATGTTTTTTTTGTCAAAGAAGGAGTTTTTTTTACTTTATTATTAGTATACAAATTTGATTAGGGCATGAGTCATCCATACACACGTTTGAAAATTTTGTTTATCTATGACCTGCTTTAGGTGTTTAGTTGTGTAATTTGATAGGTACCTAATATTATTTTGATTTGTAATAACGAAATAATGATGATGTCTTGAATAACTGGGTAAAGTGGATAATACTTTTTGGGGGTAATTACCAAACAGCGATGGAACTAATAACCATTTATTTTAAACTATTCTTATCCTATTAAATGCAGATTGGAAAATATTTACAAAACAATATACTACAGGGCCCTAAATCACAGTGTTTTTGTTTCTATACAAAAATGGGTGGCAAATAGCTCTTCATGGACGGGCCAGCTCGCCCTAACGGTGGTAAATTAGGCGAGTGCAGCATCTTCAAGGGCGGTGGACTAAGATCTCGTCTTAGCTGATTCATCCTATCCTCTTCTTTGCGTATACTATTATTGTTACGCTGTAGAACTTTGTAATTTTTAATAATACCTCGTAATTCCTCTTGCTGTTGGTGATTTAAGGTTTTGAAATCATTCGTTTCTGGTTTATCGCTATCTTCTTCATCATTATCTTCAGAATGTGTTGGGATATAAACCATTCTATGGCTTTGGTTCATGCTGCTTAAATTCACTGGTTTGTTGCTTGGCTTGACCTTATTTGATTCGAAATGATTTTTCAGTGCTACGAAATTGAGAATGTCCGATAAGTCAGCCGCTTTTTTTCTGTATCCTTTAATATCGTTCATCATTTGCGTTTGATATTGAATGAATTTCGGTACTTTTTCTACCTTCGGCTCTGCATTTATACTTGGTTGATATTTGATCTTCGACTCTGTTTTGATGTTATTATTCGAATTGTTTTCTTTCTTTTCAGTCCTAACAAGATTTTTCAGAAAAATGTTATTTTCTAAAATGTCTTCGATACTAGCCTGTGTTGTAGTGGTTGTTGGTTCTCTGTATTCTTCCATATTTTTGTTTGTAAGTGGCTTAAATTTACTATCGTCTGGTTTAATGAAATCAACAAACCTTATACTACTTTCGCTACTGACTACTGGTTGCATTTTGTCGTCATCAGATTCATCAGGTTTAATGAAATCAACAAACTTAACATTAGCTTCACTGCTAAAAGTTGGTGGTTGTTCTGTTGTTGAAATTCTGAAGTCGTTGTCTATGCTTGGCAAAGTCGATGCACTGAAGTATGAAGGCAAGGGCGACGAATTGGCATAATCGAATTTATCGTCTTTCATTACATCATTGATTTTTCTGGACTCATAAAAGCTTTCTTCGTAATCGTATGATTTGGTTACAGTTTGGCTTGGAGGAACAAAGTCATGATGTGTTATTATTTTTGATTGATGACGAGTTTGCACAGGTTCGCTTTTCTTTTCAGATAGGTCTCTTGAGGGTTGAATTAATTTATCTATCGGTTTAGACCAATCGTTTTGGGACTCACTAATTAATGGAGTAACAGAGGCTTGTGGTGCTGGAGATACGTCATTAGAGTAAGCCTGATAATTACTATTTTGGTTAAGGTTATTCGCCGGTTGGTTAAATGCGTATGCATTTTCATTTTGATACAAATGTGTATTTGGTACAGCATAATTTTGGTTGATGAATTGGTTTTGCGTACCATCATTGTTAGAAACTAGCCCATTTTCAACATTAGTTTCAGTAGTATTTTGCCTTAAGTTTTGCTGCACGTTATCATTTTTGTAATTGTTGTAGACATTCGCCTGTTGATCTTCTGAACCCTCGATTTGTTGAACGCTATTTCTGATATTTGGTTCAAGTTGTCCTTTTAACATCGAAGTATATTGTTTTGGAGTCATTTCACTAAAATTTATCATAATTTCATCTCCAGACGATCTAGATATCGTATTTTTGTTTGTGTTTTGAATACCATTATTTGAGTTTAATCCATATTGCCAACGCCACAACGCCTTATTACTTTCTTGATCCGAGTCTTTGATAGCTGCTTCATAATTCATTAGTTGCGGCATATGCGATTTCTCAGTCGTAAATATTCTAGATATGGATTGTTGGGGCGTATTCATCGAGGGAACGTGAGCGCCCTGTGAAGCCAGAAAAGTTACTTGTGGTGAAATGGGTCCATTGTTAAGTTTAGATTGTGTTTGATCTTTTAAAAAGTCCATTGAGGTTTTGATCGATTGAAGAGAACTGGCTGCCGCTGCTATACCGTTTTGAGTGTTTTGAATGTCTTGTATGGTTTGTAAATTTTGGTTGTTTTGATTGTTTTGATTATTCTGATTGTTTTGTGAGCCACTCGGGGAAAAACTATACGAAAATGCTTCTGGTGTCCTTCCTGTAAACAGGCTTCGCGGGGGTGGCGAAGGGAAACGTAGATTTTTATCCGCTTCAAGTTCATAAGATTTTTCATCTTCCTGCCATGATTTCAGATGTGGCGGTTTTTTGGCTTCCTCAGCTAGGTTGTATTGGACGGCTCTGTAATGAAACATTTACCCATATATCGTAAATCTAAAAAAAATATCGATACTTTGATAACTTTAAATACTGATGTGATAAATACGCATAATGAAGTACTAAATGTGTTCAATTACCTTTGGATAATTTCTGGCATCGGTGGTGCTACTGGCAAATGGTCACCAGTAGCCCGGAAACCATTGGAATCTGCTATGTAGTGCACAGTGTATGTCTGGCCGTTGTCACCCACGTAGGAGTAGGAACCCTCAACAACTTGCTCCTCTTTGTCAGAGCCCATGTTCTCCATGCGGCTGTGTTGCACGTAATGGGTCTGATCCGCACCGAGAGCTCTGGGAACAAATTATTTGTTTGAAAAACAGTATTGAGAAATTTAATACTACGAAGCGTGTATTATGGAATTCAAGATAATCGTTTGATAAATTAAGTTAGTTCTAAGTGGTTATTTGTACTACATTTGTATTAGTTTAGGCAAATTTCGTAATATAAAATAACATTTTTTTTTGCTAAGTAATGGGCAACTTACTCGTAACTGAAGCTTCCGTCCAAATCCATCTCGTTAGATAGTCTGATTATTGGTATTGCCGGCTCAGTGGTTGAAGATGATATAAACATTCCAGGAGCATGAACGTACTGAGGATTAGAATAGGTTCCTGCTTTTATCAATTCACCGGCATCATTCCTTAATCCTAGACTGTCCATTGTTAGTATGGGTATAGTCCTTCTAGATGCAGAAGCTTGATTTGTCGGAGGATTTTGTGTTGGTCCTACGTTCAATGGGAAATGACCAGGTTTGACATCTATCCGGTCAATTGCATGGTTATAATTGTTTGATTTGGGGATTGGTCTCATCTCTCGCTTCTCCGGTTCTCGTAGGTGTTGAGGTCTTTGGGTACTGTTAAATCTTTGTACTTGAGATGGAGGTTGTGGAGATGAAATCGGGCGATCATTTTTCTTCTTTGGTTCATCGTCATCATCATAAATTGGAATCAGAGTTGATGATAGAATAACTGGAAATGGTGATGGGAATGAGGCAGGCGCTTTTGTACCCGTTGGGGGAAGGTACTGAAATGGAAGTTTATTCGTGTTCTTCATAGCAAAATATGGTATAGCCGTGTGGGTCTCTGGTGGTAAATAGAGTGAGCTATCAGATGCAAATGCATTTGAGCCCGGTTGATAATGTGGCAGAAAAAACTGTTCATCTTCAAACTTTTGAGCCCCTATACTCGTAATGTGAACCATTAATATTGAAAGTGAGATCTGAAATCAGAAACAATGTTAAACGACTTACACTTTTAGACGCACTATATAATCCGAATTTCACAATCACATTCACTTACGAGCTTCATTTTTCTGAAGCTTCCTTTGAAGAAACATACAATTATGATGCACGTCACTCTTTAAGACTAGTAGAAAATGGACTGATAATGAAAATGAATTCCGCATATATTTATACGCACGCAATGGCGCGCGCGCAGGCATTCGTGAAAGATATCGGTTAGTTGAACTAGGTTTCACCGCGCAGCGTCTCGCTTTTTACAGTGTTTTCTGTTAAACAGCCATATTATCATTGTTTTATGACCATCAGGATAATTGTTGCTTCCAAGTAAGAGTGTTGGTAAGAGTGTTATTGCTTACGGGTCTATGAAGCTAACAGATTATCTTAATTGACATACAGTACAAGTACGTAACATAGGTGCCTGAAGTGCACTATTTTATAGTTAATAATCAAGTTTTTTCAATGATGGTATATCTCACGAAAAAAAATAGGAATCCCAATGGCTGTATTAAAGAATTAACGCTGAAGAAAGATAAAACTATTACAATTATTAAACCCTGATCATTGCGTTGCTCCAGCTATTTTAATTAGTTATGCTGTGCTCTTATATATTTAACCGCTTATTTTTTAATTGACTCGTAAACTAACTATTAATGCTAACAAAGTAAGTTAATTAATTGATAATGCGATCTTTTACTGTTACTGTCACACGCTTCTACTAGGTCGTCATCAGATATATCGTAGCGTTAGAGGAGCGCTCAAAAATATCTGAATACGCCTCTATCGTTACGGCAATAAAGGCGTGTTTTTAACGCTCCTGACGCTACGATATTTCTGATGGCGACTCTACATTTTTATGTGAAATCCCATAAGATCAGCGACCCATTTGATAATATGTCACGGAAAAACGTCAGATATAAATACATATACATTATATATGTACAGTCAACTACAAAGTGTCTAAGTTTTCATCTTATTACTATGCAGATGGATGTTTGTTATTCTTTTAACTACTGGATGGATTTGACAATAATTTTCTAAGCTATATTCTATACATATCAGAATAACATATAATATTAGATTTGTTAGATGATTATCACAAAAGCTGATTTTCACAGTAGCGTTTTTTTTTATTCATGATTGCAAAATTTGAATGTATATTTTTTTATGTAGCGATTATTTATGAAGCGGTTTTTTAATATTCGCATAATTTAATAGTAAGTATATTTATTTACATCTCGTAAATATCAAATATGTCAAAATTATTTTCGTTGTCTTATTTTGTGTCCCTAAAAAACGTGACACAGTTGTGATTTTTGTATGAGATGATGTTTTGTTTCTAATTTCTGATGTATGGATTAAAATCTAGCGTGAAAAAGAAATACAAGTGCACCGGTTTTTAGGGTTCCGTAGCCAAAATGGCAAAAACGGAACCCTTATAGATTCGTCATGTCCGTCTGTCCGTCTGTCCGTCTGTCACAGCCAATTTACTTGGAAACTATAAATGCTACAGTAACGAAATTTGGTAAGGATATGTGTTGTATGAACCGCTACAGGAATGTGATACTAAATTGTAAAAAAAACCATTGGGGTGGGGGCCCTCCATACATGTAACTGAGGGATAGAATTTTTTTTTTAGTTGTACATAAGCGTGTGGGGTATTAATAGAACGGTCTTCGAAAATGATATAAAGGTTTATATATCACATTTTTATTTAAGCAAATCGTTTTCGAGATATCAGGTCTCAAAGTCTGAAAAATGTGTCCCCCCCCCTCTATTTTTTAAACTACGCGATATAAAATTCTGAAAAAAATATATGTTATGCACATTAATAAACTCGTCGTCGTGGTATGAAATAAGACAACGAAAAGAATTTTGACCCCATTATGGCTATTTTTGTAAGCCCAATTTTACATTTGCAATTTTTTTATAGTACCTACCGTATTTTAATAAAAATTTGCGATTATGAAAAAATTCCAAGTCAAAATTCCCTACTGTGAAAATCAGCTTTTGTTGTAATCATTCAACAAATCTACCGTTATACCCGTGTTATCGCAGGTAGACTCAATTCAACAATATATATACATATATATACATATATATGAAACACGAATTTCCAATATTTATTAAATGCAAGTTTAAACGATTATGTTCCGTTTGTAGTTAAAATATGCATGGAAAGTTAAATCAATGTACTTATAGGTGATTTATAAATTTACTTCACTAGTTTTAGCCTTTTAGCCCTACCTTATTCTAAATAATAATATTCATACATTTTTCAATAAATATGCAAGTATGAGATCCTCACTTGTGTTAAAGCGATGACGATAATGATTGCGCCTCCTTTTTATTAAAGCTATATTGTATTGTCAGTTAACATAAAATCACACTCTAACTATATGTAAATATTAGCTTTCTTTAAAACCCAAGGCAACATAATCTTTTGTGCAAACATTGCACGTCGAAAATTGGATTGGCAAAGTAAAAGGACCAGAATTGTTCATTAAAAAGGCAAGAATCTCGGGTCTTTTTATCGGAGTCGGATAAACGAGCCGATAAATTGGCAGTTTTATAAGGCAGTCCCATCCCACGGTGTTGGCGCCACAGTTAAAGTTGTAGATCAGTATATTGAAATTTAAGAGACGCTGCTAAAACATCACTCCAGTGCGTGCGCCAGTATCGGAAATACATCAAACATCACGTCACAGGGCACTGCTCATACTATTTGTTAATAAATACTGAATACCTGTGTATGCTGCATCAACTTCAAACTTTGTTTTCGAGAGAATACTTTTCGTTGATTAAGCACCGGTTTCCAAAGCATATACATATTAAATTCAATACTGTGACTTGTTTGAATATTTCATTTTAAAAAGAGCTTACTTTTCAAATCGTTTGATGTTTGTTACAAAATATGCAGTCTAAGTACAAATGATTATTTAATTGGGAAATATAAAAAAAAATCATTGTCCATTATAATGTAAATTACTTAGGATATCATCACGATTGACTGCCTACTTACCTATGTATTGTATTATTAGCACTTACAATTTTTTCAAGCATTCTGTCAAATTTGATCTTCTACAAAGTTTCACGGTGATTATTTCGATGTATTACTTATACCAAAGCAAAGGTGCACAGAGTTAAAGAACTGCCAAGCGAGTGTTACTTTGGGCGTTTTTCTTTAGTCACGCTACTATATTCAATTTGGTCTCTGCGTTATTGCCCTCATAACATGATGCAAGCTCGGTAACGGCCAAAGTCAATGCCTTCGCGACCGGTTTCGGTTTCGGACCCTTGCTTCGTGGAAGGAAAGATAAATTAATTGGCTGTTAATGACTTATCTGTTTGTTTGGGTGATTAACGACTTATATTCGTTATGTTAATTGATAGGGATTTTAACCCTTTTGTGAGCACCGGCGAGATACGTGCCGTCATATGCAAAATAAAAAACTGTATGCTTTTTACCGGCGGAATTTAACTTCTTTAAATGCTTTGACAGAAAATTTAAATCAAAGCTAGATAGAATAAATTTAAATAAAGAGGCACTGGGACGTAAATACTTATTGGTAAGTTATATGATTGATACTATAATTAACATAATATATATTTTAACATCAGATGCATCGGAATTATCTTTTTACTTCAAATGGTTCGAATGATTAAGCTGCTAACGTTTAAAATGACCAAAACTTTGTTTCCGTACCTAGTGGATTATTTGCCTTTGTCATATTACATTTAACATGCGTTTTTTTTGTTTACAGGTAAGCTTGTTAATTACATTACAATGTAAATGGGAATGAGTAAGTAAAACACCAAATTTGGACCATCTTTTATTGACTATTTCAGTATCACAAATACTAATTACACATACATAAGTACGTACATATGCAGGAATCATGTTCACAATTCAATACTCGTGAGCAAAATTACTGCTTCGGGTTGTTTTTAGAGCGTTCTGACTGCGAGTGTTGTCTCTCGTTGAGTAATGCTTTCACATTGCTCAAACTTGATTTTACGAGAGGAAAGATCATTTTTATGTCAACAGAAATCCATCTCTTGCCAATATCGACAGACGACCCATATTTTATACGAGGGTCAGAACGCACTGAAATGTTCCCGTTAACACTCTTATATTACGTTTGTCGTTCGGAAGAAATACAAGGGATTACGTCTTTGATGTCAATACTAAAACCAGAAGTTTTTACAAAGCTCAACTTTCACATCCCTGACCTTGCAAAATACATCCAATTTCATATGGTTTCGATCTCTATGTTTAACATAAGTAAAGACTAAAGACCCGTGGCACACAAATAAAGCTACATTTGAGTGCATAAACTATACTACAATGCCCACAAATGTATAACATTCCGATGAGAAATTATCTACTTCATAAATTAAGGTGGAATTGGTAAGAATTTGCAACTAATTAACCGTATGATGGTTTACCTGGGGTCTGTTGAGGGTAGGTTTGTTGGGGATATGTCTGTTGAGGATAAGTTTGCTGAGGATAGGTTTGTTGAGGGTAAGTCTGCTGGGGGTAAGTCTGCTGAGGGTATGTCTGCTGAGGGTAAGTTTGCTGGGGGTAAGTTTGTTGGGGGTAAGTCTGCTGAGGATACGTATGTTGGGGCTTGTTCTTTTCAGCTTCGAGCTTAGCAGCCTCATCCTTGGCGGCTTGGTCGATGGCACTGAAAAATATATACAGATGTTGTAAATAGTTCTTGAAAAGAATAGATAATATATGATCAATCTTCAGAAGTAAATGCGATGAGCGCTCAAACGGATATTGAATTAAATTGCTAATGACGTTCTCGGCTCTACTCGTGCATGACCATAGCAGAAAAGTTAGCTATTAAATAGTTACGTATACAATTTCATCTTCCCTAGTATTAATTCCTTTTACTGCATACTACACATACTAAACAGGGTGTAAGTCTAATACGGGCGAAGCTCTTAACGGGGGTTAGCTTAGGAAATAATAAATTCAATTAGATAACTTTCACTTAAAATTAGAGCAACAAAATTATCCCTACGAAATAATTCGGCGCGCAATGTAGAGCAACACACTCAAAGTAAACGCTTGTTGACTCCAAACGCTAATTTCAAAAACAGAACACATAAACTGTCAAAATGATGTCAGGTTTACAGGAACCTTTAAAATGAATATTTCATGTATTATTTGTTTTGATTATAATACAAAGAAATCACAGTTCTATCTAGACAATGTTTCAAAACAATGAATAACACAAATCAAACCGCGCTCGCAAAATATGTATCACCTTGCATGAATCGGAAAACTACTGGGTTATAAGCTCATGGAATCCGTAATATTGCTATGAAACGGGCAATTTGTCTCAGACACAAACAACTCTGCCCATAATTCACTCTGTAATACGCCCTCTCGCTTGGGGATATAAGAAACAGTATACTGGTTACATATTTCCCTCAAATATGTTGATGAAGATACACACTACGCTTATTTGGGTTAGTGTAGCTTTCTGCTTTATTACATGATTATTTATTTATTATTATGTAGCCTGTAAGGTGTCCCACTGCTGGGCAAAGGCCTTCCCTATGGATTTCCACTCATCCCGGTCGTGAGCAATTTGTGGCCAGTCGTTAAGAAATGCGTCCAGGTCGTCCCGCCACCTACGCCTAGGCCTGCCACGCCCACGTCGCCCTTGCGGCCTCCACTCCGTGGCTAGAATGGCCCACCTTTGTGGATGCATGCGGCAGACGTGGCCGGCCCAGTCCCACTTTAGCCTGGCAGTTTTGGCTCCCACATCCACGATCCCGGTTTTTGAGCGCAGCGTAGAATTCCGGACTCGGTCAATAAGTTTTACTCCTAGCATGCTGCGCTCCATGGCTCGTTGGCAAACCTTCAGTTTAGTCTTCTGCAGTTCTGTTAATGACCATGTCTGAGCACCGTAGGTTAGGACAGGCAGAATGCAGACGTCAACGAGTTTCCGCTTAAGGGTAAGCGGTAGGTCTCCCTTTAGTAGATGTTTCATAGACCAATAGCTCTTCCAAGCGTTTTGGATCCTTTTGAAGCCGAGCCTGTTCGATCCTAAGAATTAAGTTACCGTAAAACCATCCAACTATGGTCTAATACTGCAACTATGGTCCACAATTTCAACTCCTAAATAAGCATCAGTCCCAATCTTCTGGCTTTGTGCAAGGTTTTTTTTTTATTATTAATGAGGAGTATGAACAGTTCGATTAATATAACAATTACACCTAATGGAAAATATTCAATTAAATTTTGGACCATTGTTGGGAGCGTTTGGACTATAGTTAGGTAATTTTACGGTACCTACGTACAGAAAGTTATGCTTGATATGACTCTTAATATACTTACGCCTGGATCGCTGGCGGGACCGGAGGTGGGGTCGGAAGATGGTCCCCTGAAGCGTGGAACCCGCTGGCATCAGCCCACCAAGTCACTGTGTAGGTCTTGCCGTCGGCTCCGACGTACGAGTACCAGCCCTTCTTCACCAGGCTTTCGTTGTCAGTGTTGGGGTTGATGAGGTAGCCTTCCTCGCCAACGTGGGTACCATCCGCGATCTGATACCTGGTGGAAAGAATTCGACAAACGTTTGAACTCAAGTGTTCTAGAGTCTGCGACCATATGTAATATGGACATTGGACATCTAACGCGAGCTCGAAAATGGTCTCAAAAACAATTGTGCAATTGAGACAAGCATAGCGTTTTTCTTAACACCGCGCATATTTCGGCGCAACATCTTCACAAATGTCAAAGATATAAACAATCAAAACTTTGATGGACATATCACAACTATTTTAAATTGCAGTTTCTAGTTTTTATACATTGATATTGAAATCCATTACCGCGATGCATTGAAGATGGGGTGACACTTGTCAACTAAAATTTAATATAGCGTGCGGCTTCCGTGTTTTATTTGTTCGTAGTCTAGTGTTTTTGTGAAAATAGTTGATTTGAGGCTTTCATGTTGTTAACGTGTGTAAGTAATATTAAAAACAAAAAAGAGTCTAAGTAATATTAATTCATATGATTGATAAATTAAAATATTCAACAAAAATAGACCACTAATATTACTATCGACTATAAATACTACGGGATTAATGATTGTTCTGTATGTAGGTATAACCTTATATACCTTGAAATGCTAGAACCCAACTGCCACCGTGCCAAATACAATTATGTACTTAAGTATAAAATTAAAAACGCATTTCTTTTCTAATGTCACTATTTTCCATGGAACATCAACCTATAAACATACACATCAATGGAGGATAATCACGACACCCTTCAACGGTATAAGTGCGAATGAACAATAACTAATAAAGATATTTTTGCCTTCAACTGTAGAGTTATGATATAAAATTGACACTTCAAAGCGCTAAAAACGCTTGCTTTCTTCTAAATAGTTTATACGTATTGTTCATTCTTTATTTGCATCGGTAGATGTATTAAGAACGTTACTTTTCCCTAAAAATATTGACTTTCAGTCTTTGAATTATTAAACCGCATGAATCTTTAATAAATAAGACGTCTCTCTGCGATTAATGGTCATCAGCCCCCAATAGATGCCCATTACAAGACTCCTAAGCAAGAAAATAATAAATCTCCAAACACTAGATTCAGATTCACCAAGAATCCTCTCGGCTCTTGCCGGTTGATTAATGTTACTGTCGAAACAGTTATAATTATTCGATGTTACCTATAAATTATGCAAAAACTTTTTCCAAGGATATGTGATTTATAAACAGTTAAATTGGCTATAAAGCCAGATTTGCAGTCGTTTTATGTTAAAGTGATACAATGGACCGTTGTGACCGTTAGGGTCGAGATTTACATATGATTATTAAAACATTCCTTAAAATTGACAAAAAATAGACACGTTTGAAAGATTGAGAGCCACCAGGTCTAGTTTGACATGTAGAGGAGCCGTTTGCAAATTCTTAAATGGATATTTAAAAGTGGAAGTCATCTATCATTCGTTTTTAAAGTATTAAGTCCTATTGCAGACTTAAAACATCTTACTTAGGGGTTTATGGACCTGGCGATAATCGAGATAGATCGGATTTGATGGCACTGTAAAAATGTTCAATTAGTTTGGCAATAAAGTTTATGGCTGGTCAGACACGTGGTTGGAGTTTTAAGTCGTTTTGTACTCAGAAGTCGATCAGTGTCATCACAATCATCATAAAATTGTAAAATATTTTTTGCATTCGGAGGGTTGTACGTAAGTTGTACATTTATATAGAAACAATTTGTTAATAATTTCTGGCTTTTAACTGCATTAAACTGGTACAAAACAAACACAAAATTAATTCATAGCTTAAAAGATATTCATGGTATAGAATTATTAGAGAGAATAGAACCTATGACACAAGTGAAGTTCGCCATATATATTTCTCTAGACACGAAAACTACTGGCTGGCTCTACAGTGATAGCATATCGTAAATAAAGATAACTCACTCGTATTTGTAGCTGCCATTGTCTCCGTAATACTGGTCGTTCTTGATTACAGCGACAGGCGTAGTGGTCTGCTGGGTCCACGTCTGGTCGCTCTGCACCGGCGGCTTGGTCGGGTTCTGCCACCCAGGGACGTAGCTGGGCGGACTCCAGCTAGGCGCAGTCCACGTCGGCACAGTCGTCCACTGGTTCTGGTTCCAAGTGCTGCCGTCCGGCTTCCAAGCGCCCGGAGACGGCCACTGGTTTTGACCCTGGTTTTGATTTTGGTTCCAATAATTGCTGGGCTGTTGAGTCCAGCTTTGAGGCTGATTCCACTGTTGCCCGACCTGCGGAGGGTTCCAGCCGCGTGGTGGCCTCTGGCTAGGGGGCACGTAGTTGGCTGCTGCTCTGGTATCCGGCTCAGTCTTCAGCAGTTCCACTGAAGCGACCGCTTCAGAGTCCTCTATTAAGCTTGTCGGCTCTTCATCGGCGAATGAAATCGCCAGAACGGCGAGGAAGACAAGTAACTGTCGACAAAAAAAGCATACAAAATAAATTTATGTTTTAGGAAGTTGGCTGATTTAGTAGAGCAATTTTCATTAGAAGAATTTGCATTAAGAAAACATAAATACGTTCGTACTAAGATAAATGATCTCTTTATTACATGGGAACCATTTTGGACACCGGCGTTTCTTAGCGAGCTATTAATTGATCCGTTTAAGTTATATCCGCTCAGGCCAGTTTTTTGCTTAACTTTAGAGTGGGACGAAGCCTTACGTTCTCCAGTCGACTGTTTTAATATAGTTAATTTTGACTTAGAATTTTGAATAAAAAACAAAGCCTAGATAAACCATATTCAATCAACCTAGTATTTTGTACTAGTTGCTTAAGGTGCGGTTAAACTAAAAGAGCATTCGCTGTTCTTACCTTCCACTCTACGAAATTCGATCGGTACACAAAACGTGATTGGTTGACTTCTTAGAACGGGCGCTAGAACAGCGAATGCTCTTTTGGTTTAAACGCACCTTTAGATTAAAACTAAAGAACTGTCTTTAGTTATGGTGCTTTCGTGATACAATGTTAAAAATCCGCTTTTCGTTTTTGCGGTGGTTAGGTACGTACTCCGGTACTTTACTGCATCTTAGTTTCGGAAATTATTTATATTGCAAAAAAACTAAGTTACTTTTGACGGACTTGAACGTAAAAACGTACGGGATGAAGTACCGACACCAATCATCGGATGCCAACTGTGGCGCTTTTGTTACTCTTTATTTTAATTTATTATTTTAATTGGCTAGATTTTTTTACCGAGATTCGACAATTGAGATGATAATGATTATGTCCCTTGGTCAGTAAATTTTTACGACCGTAAAAACTTGCTCAAACAAAAAGTGTTATTTTTAGATCAAGGAGATAAGTTCTGTTGTTTGTATTGCAGAGTCCAAGTAAGGAGGAAGTTTTGATACCTACATGTTTAAAAGTTTTATTTTTACAGTATACGAGTAGGATAGGTTTGCTAAAAAATTTCAGTATCTTTTTTTCTAATTTTGTATTGATATATCAACTAAGTCCTCTTTTAAGTGAGTTTAGTTTATAACACCAGCTTATGAACCTTGCGGTAGTTTTAACATGTTACTAGATTGTACCTATTAGATGTTTGTAAGTTTGTTGGTGAATTAGTAAATTATTTTACTTTGGCACTTGTTTGTAATATATCGTCGCATGATTCAACAGTATCTGCTTAGCCTTTTTTTTTAAACTGTTTTTCTTTTCAATAGCTCACAAATGCACGTAAATTTTCAATCGAAGTAATTCGTATGATCGTTAAAATTTTCGAAAATTTGATTTAAATTTTGCACTACAAATATAGTTTTTTAACACTTTTAGCCTCATGGCTTCACCAAGGACTCACCAATTTCATAGTGGTATCCTTCCGTGTCGGCAGCCAGTGCGAATGTGTCGCAAGGGGTCGCGAACGCCATTATATACGCGGAGGTCCTGCGATCCTCGACGCATCTGTGGCCGCGTTCTTGCGCGGGCGCACGCGACGCGGATTTTTGGTGGTACCAGCGTCTTTTGGCCGTTGTGACTTGAACTAAGTGAGCTTTACTATTGGAAATTGTGTAAAATTAACTGTTTTTGCCGTGTGGTGACGGCAGTAAGAATACATTTGTCACCACCCCAACTCCTCCTGCGGGTGTCGTAAGAGTCGACTAAGGGATTGAAGTGTCACTGACCATTTTACAAGATTGATGATGGGCAGCAGCGTCATCATAGTGGACACATTACTGCGATCGCCAATCCGCTTGCCCAGCGTGGCGATTATGGGCATTTACCTCCTAATGCGTCTATACGCATAGTTAATAGGAGAGGCCTACGTCCAGCAGTGGACTAACATAGGCTGATGATGAACTGTTTTTATCTATGTCAGCCTCCGTACCCTCATTGGTAGTGACTCTGCCTAACGAAGCTGGAGGTTCTGGGTTCAAATCCCAGCGAGAGCATTTGTGTATTTATTTATCACAAATATTTGTTTCTTGGTCATGGCTGTTTATGTATTTGAGTATTTATATGTATTTATCTATTAGATAGGTATATCGTCGCTGGGTACCCACATTACAAGCCTTAATTGAGCTTACCGTGGGACTAGGTCGATTTGTGTAAGATGTTCCAAAGATATTTATTTTATTTTTTATGTCTTTTTTATTCTTTTTAATTGTCTTTTCGATGATAGATCAAATGTCACATCCAAAAATGCTACGCATACGAAAAACTTAAGGCAGTAAAAGCTTGCTTGCAAGAAAAAAGCGCTCTTGATCAATGGAGGAATCCATATGATACCTCAATGATGCAGAATAGATACTGTCTGTACTCTGGCCAGGCCATTGGTTGACAAGGAGGTAGAATTACCGGTTAGAAGGGCTTATTAGGATTACAGGTCAGGGAATTTCTTGAGGTCTTTGAAACAGCTAGTTTAAGAAGAAATGTATTGTTAATTTCCAAACTACGATTACTTAAATAATAGTAAAAATTCTAAGGATTTTGTGCGATGGCACGAGTAGCAGATGGATGCTATAAAGTATATAAAGCGGGGTTTCAATTTCAGGAGGGTCCAATATATTATCCTGTATTGAGTCATCGAAAGGGAGTTATTGTACGTTCGGCAAGCTTTCGGAACATCGCAGGTGCGCGGGCGCGGCCTGCGTGACCTCGCTCTTCAAAAATGTTAAACTTTAACGTTATTTTTGAAACTAACGAACTGTGAAAATACCCATCCAAATAATATATGTTCCTGTAGAAGAACTACGGTTAATTCAAATACATAATTTGAAAAAACGTGATTTCTTAGGTACAGTCAAAGACAAAATAAGGTGTATAAAAAAAATTCAAAAAGATGTCCCAGTGCACTCTTATTCTGTGCAATAAGAACGTCGTAACATATTTATGAGCGGATTCTTTCGATACTTATTTTTGCACTTGACTGTTTTCTTATTTAGTTTTACAGGTGTGTCGCGGCCATGTTCGAACGTTAAGGGTTTTCAGGAAGTCCTGTATTTGATACTTATTTGTGAAGTAGGATAATATGACGTTTTTTCTGATCATATAAAAATATTGAAAATTAAGTAAGTAACGTAAACTTTCTGTACATGGCTGTACAAATCACAAATCTAAACTAGAAATACAGGATAAATTCACTAAAGCTGGCACGAATGAAAATAATGAAATAAATGATATCATTGTGTGTATACGGTCGTCCTATACCAACCTGTATATCTACTGTCATTAAGACATCGACACAGATACTTTCTGTCACTTACTCAATCCATTCGTGCCAGCTTTGGTGAATTTACCTGTACCTATTTACAGAAGAACTTTGTGATTAAAGTCGTTAAATTAATACGCATAGGCAATTAGGCATGCGTATATAGGTAATTAATACGCGTAAACGTGATAAATCCGTACCTTGACGATTCTAGAGCCCTAATTTTCAAAAGCTTGTAACTTTTAACACAAACGGAATTCCTTACCTAATTAACAGTGTTAAAAACACTTCCATTTGAATTACAAAGTTACATGCTTTTGAGAAATATGCCCCAGCACGCTTAGCACATGATTGGTGCGACAGTATGTAGCCGCGAGATAGATCTCCCGTCCTTCACTAGCTATATTAACTAAAGAGGGACGGATAGACTATCTCACGGTGACATACTGTCGCGCCAATCATGTGCTAACATGGATTTAGAATATGGATATGGATTTGACAACGTAATAATAATAGCAAGAACGAAAGGGATGGTCTTATGAAACTTTTTACTAGTGGAAGTGAAAAGGAACGATTATCGTCCGTCCTTATCACTGTGCCACTATTTTTTGTGTGTGTGTGTGTTAGATGCTAAGTCTAAGTGCCACACACACAAGTATCTTCTTAGTAGTAAGTGACTATGTCTATCCCTCTTAGTGGCACACTATGTGCGGCCCCTCGTGTGCTACGCATACAAGTCTAAAATATACTAGCAGGGTATTTTGAAAGTAGTACATATGACTAGTTGATTGAAATAGAAGAAGTCCCAAAATCTCTAATTTCTATTTTATGGTACTGACCTGACACCACTTACAAAACGTATTTTTTGCTTTTTATTTTTAATTTGCAATTAGTAGAAATGGATTAAGTCCCTAATTACAGTAATTAATATATTTAAGCGGCCTTATTATTATGCATCGCTAAATACTGAGGTTTAATATGTATATTTGAGATGTTTATCAACACATGAAAAACTTGCCTTTGTGTACCATACATTGTGTTTGTTAAATTATTCTTATTCTCAAACTGACGTTATACTATTAAGCGTCTTTTGAGACTAAATGATTTACATAATTTACTGTGTATGTAGTAAATCTTAATTTAAAACATTATGTAAGTAGTGCCTTTTATACTGCCATTAAATGATGTCATTTATTGCATTTATATTAGACCTAGTTCCCTTTAATTTCGAACAAAGCGGGAAAATAAACATGTGACCTAATTGTTCGCCAATTGTAAACAACCCCCCCCTCTAATTTTAAATAAAACGATTAAATGAATAATATATTTTTATTAGACAAGCAATTTTGTAACAGTTAGAATAACATTGATAACTTTATGCTAAATAGATAACTTATGGTAAATTGAAAGTTAATGATAAATTGGCCAATGATCGTCTAGTCTAAGGTAGGACGCCTATGTTGTGAACCGTATAGTAACAGAAATTCTTTAATGTGAAACAAGCTAAACCTTTGGACACAAAACAAACAGATATTTGGACATGTAATAATAAAGAGAAATGACTATTTATTTAAAGGAAAACGTGACATTGTTATTATTGATTTTGAGGGAATATTAAGATAGATAGTTTTGACAGTATTAAGCACTGAAATTGAAGTTTATTGGTTAGTTGAACGGTAAGTAAATACAGATAATAAAATATATGATGTGAAGAATGGAACAATAAAAATAAAATTCCTCAGAGAGGAAAATCCCCGACCATCTAAGTGACCTCTGTCAATTGACTGGAACTTCTAACAAATTTATTGCTTTTAACCCTAACACATCTGCTAGCTAAATTAACAGTTCCAGCAATTTTGGGTGGGGTAAAGAGGTAACGCTAAACCAACCAGTGTGGGGTCGCCCCCGTCAGTGGGCTTCCTTACTACTACTAGCTAAACGTTTACGGTACTTCGGAACCTAACTGCAATGCAAACAAAAGGAAAAGATGAAAAGAAGCACCAAGTATTCATACGCGTATCATTATATTGCAGTTTAACCCCAAGCTAAGCCTAGCTACAGCTAATACTCAAATTCTCCAGGGTCTAAAGGTGAAAAACAAGCACTTTTGTTAATAATAATGATGATTGATTCATTCGTTCTCTCTGAATGATCAACCAAGATGAGCGTTCCTTTTGCTCTATAAGATCCAATGCACTGCTTCGCCTCGCAACTGGACCTTAAACAGTCTGCCCAAAACTCTTTGAATCAGTCTGTAGCTACTGGACTCAACTTGACAGAATCATTGTTACTTTTATATTATAGTGAACACCTTCAATAGTAGACACAGTGCATCGCTTGACGCCCCCCACACTAGAGAATTAGAGAACCAAGAAAACCAAAACAAGTTAACTAACAACAGCCCAGAATTGAATTATATTATTAGGCTTTGTTAGAGAATATAGATTTTAACGTTACTTTAGAATGAGAGTTAAAATAACCCGCAACCCCGTGTATTGTGAATGATATATATATATATATATGACTAGTATTTACAAGGAACCAAATTAGCTTACCATAATTTCCAGTAAAATTAAAATATAGCACGTTAAAACATAGATACACAAAGAATACTTGACAGAACATAATTTGGGCAGAGCTTCGCCCTCCAGAGATTCCTTCACTGAAGAGACAGGGTCTTTACCCTTTCGCGGTCAAAACGCAAGAACCCTTTCTATGGAAAATCCCAGCCTTATATACAGAAATTTCATGACAAAATATGTCTAAAATGCTTTCATAAATTTGGAATATTTGAATTTGATAAATAAAAATATGTGAAACCAGACATGTATATTAAAAGCCCGTATTAAACTGAATACAACAAATTTACAACAAAGGTAAATTGTTGATAATTATTATTAATTAATTTAATATTTTGTGGAATAATATAATATAAATAAAATAAAAATGTGCATCAGATTTATCGCAATACAATGTCGTGGAAGGTGAGGTACGACTTTAACAACAAATGACGTTCCCATTTGTCATTAATGTCATATGTTATCAACAAACAGTAATATTTTATAACAAAATATTAACTGTTTGTTTTATTTGACCAATTTCCATTGAGACGATAGAACAAACAATATTTATTTCAGGTTTCTGAGAATACATATAAAATGTATTTATTACACATCAAAGTGTCGTCAGAATACAATTGTTATAAATTATGGATGAATAACAAATCTAACTACGAATGGTAAGCTGCATTTGCACTATATTATAGGCAATAGCTGTCCAAAACTGTTAGCAGTTTTGGGTCAGTCACAATCGCCCCCGATTTAAGTTTTGCAATGAAGCGCCGTACAGTGATTCATGAGAAACTTCTATCTAAATACTCAAAATAATTAAATAAATATCGATAAGTCGATATCTTGGAACAGCCACAATCGCCCCCGATTTAAGTTTTGCAGTGAAGCGCCGTACAGTGATTTATGAGAAACTTCAATCTAAATTCTCAAAATAAATAAATATAGATAAGTCGATATCTTGGAACAGCCACACAATTAACCATTTTTACAAAATATACAAAATACACTAGGCAAGTACCTACTCTACTACCTAATAAGTAACTCATTCATAAACGCACAAGTAACTTTTACTAAATATTATCTACCAGAAGTCTAATTTATTCAAAAACAATCGTATACTGCAAGAAAGTAAGACCAATTTTTAAAAACATGAAGAGTATGCATGTAAGAGAAGAAACAATTGAATGGCCAAAATTCACGTAGGTGTACACATGGTTATTCTTGTATGCACAACCATTTCACAATTGCCATATTCAAGTCTTGTAAACAAGCCTAATTGACTTTAGAGGACTAATACTTGTGATGCCTGACTCATGACATAGAGTAACAAATCACAGAGTGCTCACGTCATACACCGTGTCAGCCTCCGTAGCCTAGTTGGTAGTGACCCTGCCTATGAAGCTAGAGGTTCCGGGTTCGAATCCCGGCGAGAGCATTATTTGTGTGTTTATTTATCACAAATACTTGTTCCTTGGTTATGGATGTCTTTGTATTTAAGTATCTGTATGTATCTATCTATTATATATATCGTCGCCTGGTACCCACATCACAAGCCTTAATTGAGCTTACCGTGGGACTAGGTCGATTTGTGTAAGATGTCCCAAGATATTTATTTATTATTCACGACTTATCACTACGTATACGTAGTACAAAACAAAATCGCTTCCCGCTTTCTGACCCTATGTATGCTTATATCTTTGAAACGACGCAATGGATTTTGATGCAGTTTTTTAATAGATAAGGGTTATTCAAAATATTTAGGATTAGTTTTGTACCTATCCGTGCCAATTTAGATAATGAGTTGAATGATAGGAGCGGTAAAAGATATCGACAATAACTTTAAACCCGCATCAAAACTTACTACTGTTTACAATAGCTTACAATTTATCAACAAAGAGTTTGTACGCAGCTCGCTTTGAACGTGTTATTGCTACATTTATAGTAATGTGAGCATTCTATGATCTATTATTTTTCTATGCCTGTGGTAAAGGTGGTCATGAGGCTTTTCAAACATAGGTTCTATGCGTCGCTGGAGATCAAAAATGGAAAACCATGTTTGCCTGCCGACTGGATTTCGGTTTAAACCATAATCTACTGAATAAATATACCAACTCAAAACTGTGCTTGTATCTTATCTGTGCTTGCGTGTACATATACTTTATATATTCTGTGGTACACATTCGATTAGTAGGTAGTAGACTTTCTTTTAAATTTTCAATTTACGTAGCCCGGTCAGCGTCTGGCTTGTCTTGGGTTCGAATCACGGTAATGGCATTTAATTGTCAGATAATCATGAATCCATTTTTCCCTGAGTTATGACTGAGCATACCTACTACACATTTAATTATGTAAGACGAAATAAACGAAATATTTATAATTTTACCGCTTATTGTAGACGAACTACGTTACCACGATTTTATATAGTTTTTACATAGTTAATAATCCCTTGCTTATCACTCATTTGTTACGTAAATTGCCATCCAAAGTAAGTAAAAAGATTCAAATATTAAAACTTTACAAAAGCGACGGTTGCTTAGGAAATATGACTCCTATTCATGAGTATGAAAATTTAGTATAAAGAATGTTTATGTGATGGAAAATATTATATTACGAAAAACCAGTGGAGCATGAAGAACGTTTCCACAAAGGCACTCGAGAAACCTCGGGAAAACATAAAACCCGGATTATTTTTTGCTTATTGAGTTTAGGGGTAGAGTTTAATAGGCTTTTCCCAAGATATTGATGAATAATGAAATTTCACGAGTTAGAATTTGCAGTTAGAATAATTGGTTTCAGCGTAGATATGAAATGGGTTATTAAGGATCTATATTGGTTGTAAGTTATATAGTTTTATATTGCATGATGTGACCGTAGTTTGGAAAACAAAAGAAAATAGCATTGGAAAATTCTTACACAACTGAACCTGATCCCACGTAGTGTTGAAAATTTCCGGATTAAATCCCGTTTCTTTCCAAACAGCTCGGTTTTCTCCGCATTTTTTCGGAAAATTCAATGAAAGTTTCCACTATAATTTTCAACTATAAACCAATACGAATTAGATCTAATTCACTTATACCAGGATAACGCGATGTCATCGAGGAAAAGTTAATTGAAATAGATGGCAAGGAGTGACAGTGACATTGATTATTTCTGTAAAAACCCGAAAAAAAAGGAAAAATTAAAATTGTCATATGTTCCCGAAAAAAAATATTTAATAAATATTTCTTTACAAAGCTAACCGTTTTCATTACCTTTTAGTCTATTCATTATGAATGTGTTCTCAAAGGGTTTAGCAGCCTTTCCGAACAAGAGGTGCCTTACCCCACGGATGAGGTCAATATTTTAGGTGGTGTACTAGCAGGACCTAAGAATACTCCATGCTTAATATCAGCTCTAGATCTTCTTTTGTTTCAGAGTTATTCAAGATAATGTAAAATATACAGGGTGTCGTTGAAAGTGGCATATTTCGAGAACTGTTCAAGTTAGATCAACCAAACAAAATTGTGTTTGATAACAATAAAATAAACTACACAATGCATATTTTTAACCTGCATCTTGTCCTTATTTTTCATAATAAAAAACAGAGTTCTTGTTTTTTTTCCATATTTTTTTTTATTTCACGCGGAGGTACACCTACAAAAAAAATATGCATACATAGCCACTAATGTCCACTGTATACATAAATAAAAATATTTCCGTAAATCATCGTGCGTCATGCAAAAAAAAAAATATTTCAGAAGTAGTCGTTACTGGCATACAAATAAAGTACCAGTGCAGTGTGAACATAAGTTAGTGTGTGTGTAGGTATACAATCTCTCGACACTTACCGCACAAAATATCATTGACGTAAATTGACTTATTAGTACATTTGCTATACAGGGTGGTCCAAACCTTGACATGAAAAAATTTTTTTTTGGTTCTCTACATCATGGGCTATCAGAATATACCCCATGTATGTTAGCCGATTTTTTGTAGTTTTCGAGTTATGGATTTTTGAAAAAATTTTTTAGAGAAATACTGGAATGAAGGAATTTATTAATAAAAATAAAACTATTGGGTTTTTTAACTAGTTTCTTTTTGTAATAAAGCATTTACTGACAACAAAATTAGCGTCCTCAGTTCAATACAAGTAGGATAAAAAAAATACCAAATTCATAATTTTACGCTAAAAAACGTATCAAAATAGCATTAATTTACGTAAATAAAAAATAAAACATATCTCAAGAGATTTTAGTATTCTAAAGACCGCCCTAGACCTTGAGCCTTCGTAAAAGCAAAAACGTGAGGAATCTAAAAAAAATTTTTTGACGTCAAGGTTTGGACCACCCTGTATAAAAGAGAGATAAACATTTGACACATAGTATTATTTTCGACATTTGATTTGTTGCATTTTCTGTTGGAAAATGGAAAACATTAAGTGTAAGCCTTGTGAAAAAACGTTAAAAAATATATGTGGAAAGAAAAAATGCATACAAAATTGACAAGAGGCTGATTTATATAGCAAATGCACTAATAAGTCAATTTACGTCAATGATATTTTGTGCGGTAAGTGTCAAGAGATTGTATACCTACATACTAACTTATGTTCACACTGCACTGGTACTTTATTTGTATGCCAGTAACGACTACTTCTGAAATATTTTTTTTTTTTTGCATGACGCACGATGATTTACGGAAATATTTTTTATTTATGTATACAGTGGACATTAGTGGCAATGTATGCATATTTTTTTTGTAGGTGTACCTCCGCGTGAAATAAAAAAAAATATGGAAAAAAAAACAAGAACTCTTTTTTTATTATGAAAAATAAGGACAAGATGCAGGTTAAAAATATGCATTTTGTAGTTTATTTTACTGTTATCAAACACAATTTTGTTTGGTTGATCTAACTTGAACAGTTCTCGAAATATGCCACTTTCAACGACACCCTGTATATTTTACATTATCTTGAATAACTCTGAAACAAAAGAAGATCTAGAGCTGATATTAAGCATGGAGTATTCTTAGGTCCTGCTAGTACACCACCTAAAATATTGACCTCATCGGTGGGGTAAGGCACCTCTTGTTCGGAAAGGCTGCTAAACCCTTTGTTTGCATAGCCAACACCCATTACCGCAACGATATTAAAATGACAAACTGCAGCGTTATTAAATTTTCGATCTGCGCAGGTCGTTACACCTATTGAAAATGGATATAAAAGTAAAATAATGCTTCGTTTTATTATCTTAATGTAATGATGAACGAGATCCTTTATTTGGGATTGTTTGGTCACAAAATGATTCATTTGATATCTGGTTTGGTTTACAATAATCTGATCGGTTTTATACGTTTGAGAATAAAATTGTTCTCGAGTTATCGTATTCTTACCGTGAGTTCACCGCGTAAACGTTCATCATCATCATCATCATCATCATATCAGCCGAAAGACGTCCACTGCTGAACATAGGCCTCTCCCAACGATTGCCACAATGACCGGTCCTGCGCCACCCGCATCCAGCGGACTCCTGCGACCTTCACCAGGTGATGACCTGAGTCCACCTTGTGGGGGGCCTACCCACGCTACGCCTTCCGGTACGTGGCCGCCACTCAAGAACCTTCCCGCCCCAACGGCCATCGGTTCTACGCGCAATGTGTCCCGCCCACTGCCACTTCAGTTTAGCGATTCGGAGAGCTATTTCGGTTACTTTGGTTCTGCTGCGGATGGTCTCATTTTTAATCCGATCACGCAGAGAGACTCCTAGCATAGCCCTCTATTGCCCTTTGGGTGACTTTGAGCCTTCTTATGAGGCCCATTAAACGTTAATCTGTGATTTTGTAACTTATTTTCTATGCATTTAGCTTGCGTTACCCCTACTCAATTACTCACTGACAGGTTTTATGTAGCTGTGGCTACATGTGATCACTATTAGTTTATACACCGTGGGTTCTTATAACCCGAAAGATATTAACCACGCATTTTTGACGTAAAAACAAACAAAAAATATTATATGTTTTGTCATTTTTGGCGAAATTTTTTTAAATCTTTTTTTTACTATTTTTGAATGTATTTGAACATAAAAATTCAATGTTATTCATAAAACTGGCACTTCAAATAAGCATTAACGTTTTTTTTACAAAATCCTCATTTTTTAAAGGTTTTATTTCTCACTTTTTGACTTATTATTGAGATATTTTGATCTATTAATGAGGTTAGTGAGACAATTCTCCATAATGTCAACAACGCAGTTAAAAAAACCAACTACAGTTTTGTTTCAATTGGTCATAACGCTGAAACTAGGCTATATCCGGAAAAGTTTATAAATAGGATATTATAGTTTCTAAATGTGGTCAGGAATACACTGTTAAAATCGGTCGGGTTTTAAACAGGCCACGGTGTAAAGCAATAGAGCCTACCGCAAAAATCAAAGCATGTGAGTGCTTAGTATACAATAAGGTACACAATTCACCTTTATTTTATTCCTAACATAATACATACCAGGTGGTTTTTTGTTTACTGGCCAAATTCTGGTTGATTCTGACGTCATATTGATGAAGTTTTAATATGAGGTTAACGTTCGAAACGCGAAAAAAATCATGTGTTCCGTACGAACTCCGATATTTTATATTTAAATATTTAGCAAACGGGTTATTACTCACGTATTTTAAGTCGATAGTTGCTCGATATATTTCAATCCATTTAGAGTGTGAAATGAGGGTAGTTCTCTAGCTAGCACCCGCTCTATAGTAAATCTAATCTAAACTGTCAAAAGTTAATTCTTAGAAATTGGCAACTATACACTATTGTATACTATTATACTACTATATACTATTGTATCTTCTAACTAAATGTACCCATATTCCGCAAATAAATACATTTCATTTACGAGCCCCGATGCAGTGGAGTTCGTCTAGTTCGAAACAATTTTTACAAATTTTTGAATATTTTAAAAATGATCACATTAAGTATGCTAATGATAAATTGTATGAACGTTAGTGATGGTTAATGTACTACATTTCAAGAGACACAACAATCTGAAGTACGCTTTTGTTGTTTAATAAATCGATTTGAACAAACCAGTGTCTAAATTATATTTTCGTTCACCACCGTAATTCCGCGCTTATAAGCTTGACGCAAAATTCGCAGTGCATCAGGTGTACCATGTCGTCTTTAGTATTAATGGCGTTCTTTACATTCATTGATTATTTACAAAATTAAAAATTGTGGAATTTTTTTTTAAAAATACCTCTCGTAAAATAGTTTTTTTTTTATTCTGATTTATTAAGTCCAAATATTTTATACTCAAAAAAACTATTTTAGTACTACTATTGAATAGTGAAGGTTTTGTCTCTAAACCTTTTCCCCCGGATGAACGAGATAATCTCGAAAAACTGTCTAACTGGACGAGAACGAGAACATATGCATCGGGGCTCGTATAGCAGAGCGCAAGCCCGCAGTACACGTCGGGCTTTGGTCGCGGGGGTACTCCATGATGAGTTTCCTCTAAATGGATCGAAATATGTCGAGCGATTATAGACATAAACCCGTTTGATAAATATTTACTCACGTTAGTTATAATTCCGAAATTTTAGTAGGTGAAATGTATAGAACAGCATAATAGCAGATATTTTTCTCGACCCAGACGTAGAGATTAGTTAAAGTTTATCAATGCGACCTCGGATTTGTCCCTTTCAAATTTTACCAGTCACTAAAAAATACCCTGTATTATAATTTAGACGTTAAGTGACTGACGAGCGGTAGTATATTTAACAAAAGATACAAATATCAATTTAAACATTAACATACAGTTCATACATACGTCCCGTGTTATCGCTATGACAAATCACTGTTTGTTGGTTTCAGAACAGCTAAAAAGCAAAGACGAAACGTTAATGAAACACATAATTCGATTTAATGTTTATCTGCGCCTAAGTGGATTGATATCTGAATAATAAAACACGCTTTCACGAATATCGCCTAATTTACGAGTATTTTGGGATGTTATTGCTTTCTAACTGAAGGTAGCTAAATAAGGACATATTACATTCGTATGGAAAATAAATTTTGTTAGTGATGAATGAACGTATTGTGAAAACAAAAATCAAATTATTTATTAACTAATTTGGATTTGTGCTTTTATTTTTTCCCCAGTAGTCACACTACTTAATACTATATAAATTATAAATATTGGATGTCATATATATATACCAAAGACAAAACGACCAAGATCACAAACGTCCGAGGTGGGGATCGAACCCACGTGCTCAGCTTTCGCGCTTTCAGTGGCCGAGGGGCAGGCATCAGCCGGGTCATTCTTTGAAAATATGTCTGCAGTTTTATTCATCTGTCTGTCCTATACAATAAGTTTGAAAAAGACATAGGAATAAAACGCAACCGCAGACATATTTTCCAAGAATTACCCAGCCGCGAAAGCTGAGCACGTGGGATCGATCCCCACCTCGGACGTTGGTGATCTTGGTCGTTTTTTCTTTGGTATATGACATCCAATATTTATAGTGATGATTTGTATTTCGAAATTCGTGTACAAAAAATCATTGTATCGTTCCAATCTCTTTTAATATCGTAAAGAAACTAGACTAATCCCAAAAAGTCCTCTGCATAGGATCAAAATCTAGTACATTACGTACTTAGATACAGGACACATATACAAAACACTGTATCTAAGTAAATAATGTTTTTATTTCTGCTAAGCATACAAGATATACAAATGTATGTATATATTTGCGGCGCTGGAGCATAGCAATTGCAGTGGAGTTCATGAGGCACTAAGCAATATGTTTGTGTGGTATGTATTTCTATAACTTTTTTTTCTTTTTTGCTAATTATAATAAGATATTCAATAGGCTCACATGATTTGTTACATTCTCTATCCTGTGCTAATTTTTGTTAATATTTTTAGCCAAAAAATCAAACACGAGGCTGATTCACCTCCAAGTTGTGCTCTGAAGAACTGTTCGACATGATGCCAGCGTCCACTTTTCTCACACTCACACCTTGCAACCTAAATGGTCGCGCACCGTGCGGTTTCAGAGGAACTTCCTCCCGCGGACGGTCCGTCTGTGGAATGAGCTCCCTGACGAGGTTTTCCCGTTGGACTACAGTATGGGGTTCTTCAAAAGAGGAGTGTACAAGTTCTTATTGGGTCGGCAACGCGCATGTGATACCCCTGGTGTTGCAGGCGCCCATAGGCTACGGTGACTGCTTTCCATCAGGCGGGCCGTATGCTTGTTTGCCACCGACGTGGTATAAAAAAAAAAAGTGTCGGAGCCAGATGTTGTCGGGACCCTACGGTCGGTGTTGATCTTGACACGTGTTTGCGAAAGGCTACCGTTCTGGGCAAACACTCGTAATCTCTTTAGGGCACGTCGTTTTCCTTTTTTAGCGGAATTTCACGGTAAACGGAAAACACACATGTACATGTACTTTTTGGTACATACTTCCTTAACTTTAAGATCATGACAAAACTGACCCAGATACTTAAGTGAAGTCAAACATATTCATTACCTATTTTATAGAATTTTTTTTCTAAGTCCAATTGTTTTTTATGATCTTTATAGGGGTCCGTAGTAAACTAGGAACCATTATAGTTTCACGATATCCGTCAGTCTGTCCGCAACATAGCGTTTGCGGAGGCGCGAGTTGAATGTTTTTATGCAACAATGCGCGGGCGCGCCGCATCCCTGGTGCGCCGGGTACGGGACAGTCCCAATACCATTCTGAGAATGATAGCTGATAAGCCAGATTGTGCCATTATGTTGCACTGTACGGGATTGCATGCTCCCACTGGCAGTATTTTGTGGTAATGCTCAATTGTAATTGTCTCACTTGTAAATACCTACCTACCTATGTGTCATGTAGTTACACGAAATAAATAAATTTATTATTATTATTATTATAGCTCAGTGGCCGTTAGTACTAGAAATCTGCAATTTGATACAGGTATACATATTATTCACTCTGAAAAAGTGGTAGAATAAAATATAAAAAATCGGGTTTTTTTGCTGTATTTTTCGGGTTATTCCCACCTGTTACCACCAACTTGACACCAGTGGTAACAACTGGGAATTTTTTTCCCACCTGTTACCACCAGAGTACTTGGTGGTAACTACTGGGAAAAAGAATTCCCAGTAGTTACCACCAATCACTTTAGTGGTAACTACTGGGAAAA